>VUYV01000018.1:7172118-7218184 GCA_008711295.1 Anarhynchus alexandrinus
GGGGAAGGGGAAGGGGAAGGGGAAGGGGAAGGGGAAGGGGAAGGGAAAAGGGAAGGGGAAGGGGAGGCTTTTTTCCTCTCTGCTGATGGATTCTCTCCTTCAAGCCATTTGCTACAACCAACGTCCAGAACAAACCCCAACAAACGCAGAGGGAGATTACCAGAGCTTTCTCAGACTTCGTGCATTTAATTTATGCAAATACTGCACAAAACGAATTAAATATTGCAAATTATATTAATAATTTAAATTCTGCACCTAAAAATAGTCAAGAATATCTGAATAATCTTAAAGTGTTCACATGCAAATTTTATAAGTTTTGTGTGGGCTGTTTTTTTTTTTTTTTCTCGAGGGGAAAACCCAACTGATAAATAAATGCCTTCCTTTTCCAGTTATCAGTTCTTAATACCAGACTTCCAATAAATAACGTTTTGGGATCAGTTTTCTTTTCTTATCTTCTATTACACAAATTAGCCTTTCTGGCTTTGCATATCATTTAGTTCTTGTTGTTAGCCAAGATCTCAATCCGGATTTCTCTAGCTGTTTTTACATAACACTGAAGCGTGATTGGGTTAAACAAAGTATTTACCAGCTATCTGCACTTCAAACTTGTTTCTAAAATTAAATTGCTGCATCTTGACTGTTTGGATGTATTAGAAATTTACTACACAAATAGACTTCTGTATTTTCATTTTGATTTGCTTCTATAAGGGTCGCTCTATAAAGCTCTGATAGTTGGTTTTTTTAGGAAAATAAACATTCTTCATGAGGTAAAAATCAATGGCACTCAATGCTATAGCAACTTGATACTGTAATCTTTACACAGAATTGTTGTGTGGGGTTGGTTTTTTTTTTCTTATCTGGTAAGTAATAAACCCACAAATCCTATGAGGTCATTGGAAGCATGCATACAATGGAAATAAGATTTCATTTAAAATGTGTTTGATAGTTTTTCTTTTACTGTATTACACACAGACACATATACATACACACTCACACAGTCTGTATGCACCCACACATGTAGATATGTGTACATACATATACATGTGGGCATCTACTTAATTTAGTAATCTAATGCCTTTTGTATTCCCTAAAGGCATTTGTTAGTGGGAAGCCCACCTAGTGAGAATTTTTGTATTCCAGCTTAGGGTAAGGAGCTCTGTCCAGAGTATTTATCAAACCACAAACTCCATTTTGAATAACTTCTCAAATGCTAATATTTCTGTTAGTTTTTCCCCTTCAGACAGGAACACTGTTCTGAGGATCAGAGATACAGAACACATGGGCAAGGGTCATTAAACCTTCCCAATCCTCTCTGTCCATGAACAGACTCTGTGGTGGGATGCTGGCACCTCTCCAGGAGGACCATCTGCCCAGGCCAGTATCTAAGCAACAGATGGCCTGGTAGTGCACTTTTATTACTTGGCAAAACTGATTAAAAAATAACCTGAAACAATGGATTTAACAGCATATAAGAAAAGTCAGTCCTGAGAGGTACAGACAGGTGAAACATGGAAGGATGGCTGTAGCAGTGGGAGAGGTATTCTTGCAAGAGGATTTCAGACACTCATCTGAACTCCATTCTTGCTCAAGAATATCGAGGAAAATGGGAGAAGAAATGTCCAATTAATTTATCTAGAGGAGAGAGTGCAAGAATAACACCAAAATAAAGGGTCACTATGCCAGCAGCCTTCCTGAAATGTGCATGTTGTATGCTTTATCTTTTATGTGTCATGGAGTAATTCTAAATCGGTGTTTCCAGTGCTGGAGCTGTGGAGAAGACTGACCTTTGGTATACCGAAGAGGTCAGGACTCACTTTAAGGGTTAAAGATCACTGGAACTTGAGGTCCTGCTTTTGTCAGGGGATAACACCCGGGGAAGGATCATGTTCAGAAACTATGCCAATAAGTCAGAGACTGAAGCAGTGCAGGACCCCTCCTGAGATGAAGGGAGACCCGGCAGGACAGGTTTCTACTTCATTGGCCCCTCAACAGCCTCATGAGTACCAGGCAGGGGTGATCTACCAGGACCAGACAACATGATGGGTTTGGGGGCAGGCTAAATGCTGCATAATAGGATATCATGCACTCTGTGCATTTACAATGAGTGGGCGTTAACCTGATTTGTTTGTTCTCTGAGCTGGAAACTTGAATGGGATCTTAAAATCACTAACGTGAAACACAAGCAAATTGACAAAGGAAATAGTATTTGATGGCCACTCTTGGCCCTTTTGCTTCCTGGTCTCCTTCCTTCTGCACCCTTCTCTTCTCTTCTTGATTCCTTTTCTGCTTTTTTCTACCTCACATTTTGCCTCACTGATTCCCAGTTCTGCTCTTGCTTACCTTCTCTTTGATGCTTTCATCTTCACTGATTTCCAAATATGTGACCTCCACTTTCTGCTTGCAAAATTCAGTTCCTGCTTCACCCCTCTCTGCTCTTGCCCCTCTCTGCTTTTTAGGGCTAAATTCTCTTCCTCCAAAGAAAAGACAAATCATAAAAGCAGAGCTCCACCTTGCCAAGACCACCTCTGAACTGAGAGATGTTATTCTACCTCTTAAGGATAACGAGGAAATACTTGATTTTATTTTTTTTTTTTAATGAAAACCTTCCACTTTTGGATATCCACAGAGCTCCTAATTGCTCAAAGAGTTTCCAGTACCACAAAGCCTTTTGAAATGTATCATTTCTCATTCATACTACTGTTCATGACATACAGCATGCCCTGTTGTTGGCATGGAAAGCTGAAGATTGCCAAGTGTGTTGGCCCATGAGCAATCTGTGCCTTTGTTCTGGCTCAGAATGTGCAACAAGAACCATTTGGAGGCTTTGGAAAATGAACACAATGAGTGTTGCAAAACCACCAAGTGGTATTTTACTTTTATTCTAAGTTTAAAGCTCAGCAAAAAGAGTTGTTTGCGCATAGTACATGTTGTTCTAGCCTACTGAAAACTGAGTAATGTGGTATTATATGCAAATAGTAATAGATTAAAGATTTGGCATGCTCTGGAATACTCCAATGACATGTCCAATCACAGCAGTGCCATCTGCTTTCCCTTACATGTGCTAAATTTATAACACTGTTCTAATTTCTGTATCAGTTTACACACTATCTTGAGGAAACTATACTTAACAGATAAGCAATATTTGGGTTTTGTGACTTATCTTTAGCAAACAGTTAGTAAATGTCTCCCCAATTACTCTCAGCTCTGTTCTTAGAGAAAGTAGTTTAGAAATCAATAACATTGACTATGTACTCTTTTTATCCCTGAAGGAACAGCAGTGACTTGCAATTCAACCGTTATTTCCCTAAGTTTTTCCTCATTCAGATCTGGCTAGAATTTTGACAGATCGAAAGGTGATCAGACTTTCATAGAATCATAGAATAGTTTGGGTTGGAAGGGATCTTCAAGGTCATCTAGTCCAACCTCCCTGCAATGAGCAGGGACATATTCAACCAGATCAGGTTGCTCAGAGCCCTGTCCAGCCTGACCTGGAATGTTTCCAGGGATGGGGCACCTACCACCTCTCTGGGTAACCTGCGCCAGTGCTTCACCACCCTCATTGTAAAAAATTTCCTCCTTCTATCTAGTCTGAATCTACCATCCTTTCATTTAAAACCCCTATTCCTTGTCCTGTCACAACAGGACCTACTAAAAGGTGTCCCTTTTAAGTATTGAAAGGTATTCAATAAGGTCCCCACAGAACCTTCTCTTCTCCAGGCTGAACAACCCAACTCTCTCAGCCTGTCCTCATAGAAGAGGTGTTCCAAACCTCTCCTGTTCACCTAGAGCTTGGACACCCGTACAACACAAAAACGCTGGTATTGTACAGCTAAATGAAAATGACACCCTTCTATATGGAGTGGAAAATTTACTATACTGCTAACTGTATCTTCTCTTCAGGTAGTGTTCAATTTGTCATTACAGGAAATACCACTTTACTGATCAAGGCCATAAACAAACCTACAAAACACATGGGTGTGTTCTCCCTGTAATTTGGAAAGAAAACAAAAATAATGGAAGAAGACCCATGGAAAATATTGTCACCGCCCCCTCCCCTCCCGCCTCACGCTTGGTCACTGAAACTCTGAAGCCAGGCAATGAAAGGTTCCTTTCAATGGCCATCTGGGGTCTTTATGAGTCTCTTGCCATGTCGGCTTCATGGCTGGATGATTTACTCGTGATCCCGGAGCTCATTTGCAGTGTCTCTGCATGATGCTGCGCTGAATGATTTCTCCCCACAGGATGAAAGGCTGAGTTATCCCTTCTTTGGGTCTGAGGGGAACAGGTATTTCAAAGCGCGAGACCATTGAACCATCACCTGAGGGGACAGCTGTCTAGAGGATATTTTAAACGCGTTTGACACATTTAAATAGATGCTTTCAGCTTGCCAGTCTTGGAATGGCTCCTAAAATAAACGTCAATATAAAGAATAAGGCAATTTGTTTTGGATGATTAAGAGAATCTGGCTCATATATCCAAGGTGTGACAATTCCAATCACATCTTCATTTCAATTTACAGGAAAGAAATAAACTAGGCTTCATTATTGTTCATACTGCTGGTGCTATATATTTGACATGATAATCTACAGTATTAGTCAGTAAATTGACTCACTGGACTGCCCTTGATCATATGCTCCATTTTCCGCTCAGCAGGGCCCTCTCTAACAGCTATATATAACCAGGGAGAAAAAAAAAAGAGACAGTTCTCTCTTAGCTCATTACAAGATGATGTTGCATTCAGTTTTCCTGTTGCTTCAAAGGTTATAAATGATGTGATCTTTTCGCCATCACATATAATATATGGCTGCTATTTGTCTGACTTGTCAACGCCTCACACAGGAATCCAATACTCCCCACTTGTCACATATTTATTTCAGTGTGTTCTCTTACAGGGCCCAAAATGAAATAGTCACTGTATTCCTGTCTGCCAGTTTTCAAGTCCTTGTGTGGTCCTTCCTTGTCAAACCACACTTGTCACATTAGCAACCCACAAGAGTACTTGCAGTAAACGCAAAATCTCCTGATTGTAATTAAAATTCTACATGCTTTTCTATTAAATAAATAAAATCACCATACATCTTAATCCGTAGCTCTGCTCTTTTGCCACCATTTTTTAAACGTCTGATTACTGAGCTAATTGCTCAGGCAGGTTGGTTTTAGACTGCATCATGCATTTGTTGGGTTTATATCACTGTCAAAATAAGTATTGGGTTAATCCTGGCTCCTCGTCTATGTGTTGAAAAATACAAAGTTTCCTCAGTCCAGACAGAAGTTTAAATTAAGAGTAAGCTCTAAAAAGGGCTAGAGGGTGAAGGGCAGTTCTCAGTGCTGAGAAAGGATGAGAGCACAGACTCAGCAAGCAGACAGCTCAGCAGGAGATTGGCCTGAGCTACAAAATACAAACTTGTGTGGCTGTGTTTCAGCAGCGTATCTGCAGCTGTAACCTGTGTGGCTGCAGAAGGAAGGGGAACCAAAGAGCCTTAGGACAGAAAGCGTCTATTGCTATTCCTGTCTAGAATGGTAAATAATTGTTCAGAGACTTTTTTACTGACCTTTGTTGCAGGAGTACTTGCAAGTCAAGGAGAATTACAGGGTGTAAATCAGAAATACTCAACTGCAGGTCAGCACATCCACAAAGAGATATAATTCAGCTCACTGTCTCCCTGAGGAACAATCCCTCACAAATCTCTCTTAAACTCACTCCTGATATATCAGGCACATTACAGAAGAAACTGTTTAAGAGCACTGATTAATATTTTCAGCAACTGTAAATCTGGCAGGGTACTGCCTGGTGCCGGCTCTGCCAGCTGGCTCTCAAGGGCTCCTCTGGTCCTGTTTCCTGTCGTTCTACGATTCTGTGTTTGTAGTTCGAAGAACAGAACAGAAATCAATAACCGTCCAGGCCAAACAGCTTTCTCTACGCTGTAACACTTTAAACATGCAAAGAAGCTAAAGTCTAAGCCTCTTTGCTTCGAAGCTTCGACAGCTGCTGACAGAAAAGATCCCCAGATTCATATGAATTTGGTACCAATTGCAAAGACATCTTCGCTTCGATATGCAAGGGAAGAGGGGTGGACTTGTGGGAAAAGAAGGGTCAAAATTGACATCCCACCATGGCACGCCGATTACCCCTGGGGTACCCCTGTACCCCCGGGGTACAGTGCTTTGGGAGTGCAGGCATCTGCCTTGGGCTAAGGCAGCTCGCAGCTCACACAAGAGATATGGTGTGGCACAACCCCCAAAATACCTTTCTGTCTCCCCTCTGATGAATAAGACCTCACTCCAGGAAAACTATGCTCTTGTTTCATAGCTGAAGGAGGTAAATATTTGACAGACCTTCAAGAGTCATGTTAGGCAGCAAGGAACGTACAGCAGTGACAGAAAAAATGTGAGACTCTGAGAACACTGGCTGGGATTCCACATGCGATACAGCCGTCTATTAGCCTCACATAGGGGTTGAAAAATATTCAGGAAATAACAGCTACTAGGTTCAAACACAGCGTCTGATGAAAAAAATCCATTGTCGTGATATAAACCTGTTATTCAACCCCAGCTATGCAAATACCCACAAGATAACTCACCAAACAAAGGGAAAAGCAGTAACAGAACAAAGGGTGACAAAATCATCAGTCTTCACATGTTGAAAAGCAAAATTCAAATAGATTATTTTTACAACAAAATAACATAAGATAAGCCCCAAGGGAAAGTGAACAAAGATCAAAGAGCAAATAAGAAACAGACAACACAAACAGGCATCCCCAGTATCTGGAAGTAATAGAAGAACAGGAGCATACAGCACCAGAGCATCTTAAAAGAGCTGTCATGTGTTTGGGGAAAAACATCTTTTGTGCAAACTTGAAAAAAAAAGAGTATTTACAGCTAGGGAGTAAGACTTTTTCTGTGCCAGCAAAAAGCTACCCTCTCTGGACTTCTTATTACTCTTTCTCCACACGCCTGTTTGGTCCCTATGAAAAGTGCAGTTTATATCTCCACTGCATGAACATTCAGCACAGATAACAATAAGGGCAGAATAATAAAAGACCAACCCATTAGCAAAAAATACAGAACCGACTCCACCGAAGTTCATGACAGACAAATCTAGGACAGCGCCAAAATAAGGAACAAAATGGCAGTGCTCAAAGACATTTAAAAAAAGAACTGCAACTGCTAGCTAATCGATTGCTTTTATGTAAGATCTGAAGTTGACGTGAAAGGTGAAGATTTGGAACAGCAGCACTGACTTAGTGCTTCATGAAACTTTTTTTTTTTTTTAATTGAGGGAGCAAATAATCTTGTTTGCCTTCATTGTTTTTGCTTCCTTGGTCGCATGGACCAAAGACCCCCAAACACCATCTGAGAAATCTGAAATGGCAGGATGAAGTTGGCTTATGCTAAGTCCTTAAATATGCTAAATTTGTTCCTGCTCTTGTTCCTGTAATTGTACAAAGAGAAATACCTCAGATCAGGAAAGAAAACTAGTGTAACTACCTCTCCTCCTTTCTCTTTCAACCCTTAGAGGCACAGTCACTGAACTCAGTATTACTTTGTTCATGACAAATACCAACTGAACCCTGACAATACATATTACAACTTGCAAAACCATCAGTCATCCTGTTTGACTTCCTCTGATACACAGCTTTGGTTATTTCTATTTCTTGATTAACTTTGCACCAGAACTTCCTCCACTTCCAACACCCTTCTCACTCCTGACGTGCATTCCTGGCAGCTCCAGTGTCCATATGTACTCCTCGTCCCACAGATGCTGAGGAGCTAATATGAGCAACTCATAGCAAGTTTAAGGAAAGTGTTTTAACAATTCATAAATCATCACATTGAACTGACTGGTCTATCCATAAATAGTAAAGGCTACTCATCACAAAAATACCACCTCTGGCTTAGTAAGTCCTTCAGCTGCAAAGTGCTGAAGCCCAAGAGGATGCATCGAGGACGTATTGCTGTCACAGAGAGCCTTCTGCACCGGGCAGAGCCCTGGCCTAACGTGGGACAGCCTCCTTCATCATCTCCAGATGGAGCTTCCCACAGAAAAGGGATGCAGCCCTTTGCTGAACAGCGGCCCCATGAATTTCAAAGCTGCACTGGCTATTTAACTTCCAAGTTTGGATAATGACCAGGAGAAATGTTCCTACCAAGTCTCTTTGCCTTCTGACTGTAATGCAGCATGTTTAGCTTAAACAAGTGACAAGTTCATTTTGCCTAGGATGTAAACCTGAAAACAAGCTATATGTTTCTGTAGGCATTAATAAAACCATTGTTCACAAGCATCTTTTTTAATCCATAATAAAGATCTATTATTTCTACCCTCTTCTCTTCCAGAAAACTGATAGGAACCTGGTTTTATGTGGTCTGTGATAAGAGATTTGGCTATTGCTAGGTAGAAAGGTTAAGCTGAAAAAAAATGCTACAGTAATAACACGTTGACTAGGCTGAAAAGCCAAAAACCAGATTTGCAAACTAGATAGGAAGAGCAACTAAGCTCGTGCTTAGTAGGAAAGGATTGAAAAGTAAATTAAAAATGGTAGATAGAGCAACAATTTCAAAGGTAGTAGACAAATCAAGAAACAACTAATCCTCTTTAGATTTGCTAGGGAAATCATTTCCAGAAATATTGGTGAAGCTACCTGGAGTGAGAAGCATGATACCCAAACGTGAGAGGCTCAGAGAGAGAACTAAAATTAATAAATTGAGAAAAGCTGAAGCCCAGGCATGGCAGGACATGCCAGCATATGAGAGCCTGGGGGAAACCGGCAATTACTAGATAGACAGAGACAAAAGCAATACAGTGACCTACGTGGGAAACACAGTGAAAAGCTAGTGTAGGGAGAATAATATCTAAAATATGTTATGTCGCTTCTGCTTTTTCATCTTAGACACACGCACATACATGCACACAGGAGGGACCTGTCTGACAGAAGATTAGCTGGCATTATTGTCTAATGAGGAAACTGCAGCTGAATAGCTGCATAATTTCCCACCACTCCTCTGTAGAGGATGGGGCAAGAACTTGCAAAACTTGCAAGAGAAGTAATTGTCTTCTGCAAGAGCCACTGGAAGGTTACAGGAGATACCTATATAGTCTATTGGTAGTGCTGGAAAATTACTGAGCAAGAGCACAAAGTGATTTTCAGAAGATTTGAGTACCTGCTCATTGGTGTAAATATCTGCAAACACAAGAATGTCCCCCAGGTTTCACATGGGAAGTCCCATGACAGTGTCAGGGTCACCACAACCTTTCAAAGTTAGGACAGAGTACTTATGCAGTACAAGCCCCCATATTGCCCATGCAATGAAACACATAGGACCAGAAAAATGCATCTTAATTCATCCAGGTACGTAATGGTGAAAAAAAGATTATTAGGACTTTGCAGTACATCTTCCAGACAGAAGATACCAAAGGTTGTAAAAGAGCGTGCTGTGATGTGCAAGTTCTCCCTATTTCACCAGCCTGTAGTGGCATCACAATTGATTATACTTGCTATAATTTCCATTGCCTGCCATGGTCAGCACAGAAAAAAACCTACGAGACCAAAATTCTGCAGATGGGGCAAATCAGGAGACTTAGTGTCCAATTCTACACTGCTTTTCAAAACCTGAAGACCATGAATGTGGTAAAACTCTTTGCTTTCTGCAGAAACATCTGTTGTACAGCTCTTTCCCATTAACTTGACAACAGAGACAAACCATATTAGAAAAGTGAGCCCTCCATGGAAGTGAAACAGAAAGCTGGCATAAGTTATCAAATAGCAGATAAATTAATTTCTTGGAAAGTTTATGCTAGAGTATCAGGGCTGCTCCTTGCAGGTACCTGTAAGACTTTAAATCCTGAAGAGGAAAAGCACAACTTGCTTTCCTAGAATGGCATGCAAGATCTCACATTTGTGCAACTCAGATGATCTCTGATGAACAGAGCTTGTGATCTCCATTCTTAATTAGTTATTCTTTTGACAGATGAAGACTACAGAGTACCTGAAGGCAAGTCTCTACCACCAGCAGGCTTGGGAAGTCTTAACATAAAAATGAATGAGTCAGCCACAGGCAGATCACTTCCACATTACTACCAGAAAGAGATATCTCAGAAAACTACATGGAGAAGCAGCTGAAGAGAATGAGGTAAGGCATGAAAACAAAAGCCTCGTGTCTCCTAGGAGTCTTGTCACGATATCACAGAGAAATTAAAACCTTAGCACCTTGGTAAAATAACTTGCACTTATGCAAGTGGATTATATATGTGTGTGCACCAATGCACACACAGTATCTGTGTGAGAAATTACAGACACAGGTTAGAAGTTAAATGATTCGAAGAGCCATGCTATTGCTCAGAGAGAAGTTACAGGCTCGATGCGGAAATTCACAGGTAGGATTCTGGACTTCTGTTACCCAATGTGTTTAGGCAACCACAGTAGCCTTTTCTGACCTTTCCAATCTGCTTATCCAAGAGCTAAAAACACTCTGGCACACTCAGTGTGCCAGACATATTCAACTAGCCATTGGAAAACTGAGCTTTCCAAAAGTCCTTCTTGCTGTAGTAAAGTGTTGTGTGGGAAGAGCCAGGGCTGTGCCAGCTCTGAGATGACATGGGAAGACTCCAGTCACAAAAGCAGAAGTGGGTAGATTTTTAGTGACCTGTGGCTGGGCTTGGCAAGGAGTTTTCAGATGCTCCCAACTTGAAATGGGTCCTTGTGAGGACTCTGGGGAGACTCAGCAACAACCACTCATACTATATGGAGCTTCAAGGTGTTTATTCCTTCCAGTGTAACTGTCCCTAGGCCCTTCCTCATGTTGTAGCAAAGAAAATCTCCTTCCCCACCTATCCATCTACTCCCAGTTGGCCAATTGCTTCTTTTGTACAAGATAGATTAATACTATCACAAAAAAAAAAACAAAACACAAAACAAACAAAAAAACCCACCAACAAACCCCTCAAAAAAACAGGCAGCAAAAGAAATACGCAAGTATGGATATTCATATTTACAGTAAATTGCAACTTGCTCTAGCAGTGGATCAAGTGAAGTAAACATGTCTGATTATTAAATTACACTAAATGTGTCAGAATCAGGCTCTGACTGATCAGTTCACCATAAACAATGGCTGTTAACTTGAACAGAAACGACTAAACGATGTTGTTTTCCTTCTGGAAAAAAAGATAGAGAAGCAAATGGCTTCAACACCACTTTTTTAAAAGTACTATAAAAACTGGTTTTTACTGGAACCCATGAAGGTTTTCAGACCTTGAGACAGCGTGAGGTTTCAACAGTCTAGTTAATACAATTTGGTTTTGCACAATGTCATTTGGACAACATCATTACAGAACGCTTCACAATTAATTACATTCAAATAGCAGCTTCTATCCCCTGTGGAGAACAGGATTAATTGGGTCAGATGTAAATATGCATTTCATGGATCCTACTGAACACTTGCCCATCTCACCAATTTACCATGTAATTTGATACAACTGGTGTACTATGCTCTGGAGATGCGCGGGGCGAGCACAGTTGCAAGTCAGGGTAGAAATACACGGGTACAGCAGCGCCGGTATTCTCAGCCTGCATTATTCTTGGCTCTAACTGCGCGACCCTTTCATTCTCTTGCAGAAATACTAATTTATATTTATACACGCTGAAATACTCTGCTGTAGAAAATGAAGCTTGGGACAGAACTCAGAACTGATATGAAGCATCCTGACGGACCTCTGGCAACGGGAGATCGGAAACGGTTCTCCTCCCAGCTGTCTTCACCCCTCATTGGAAAGAGGACCTGACCATCACTGCAGTGAGAAACGCTGAGACCAAGGCCTTAGTGGGTCCTGACTCTGGACAGGGAAAGAGTAAAGATAAGCTACCTACCGGGAAAGAGCACAGGAGCCAACTTTGGGGCAAAGTTGTTTCCTTGACCCCTTTTGCAGCCTAAGCATAAATCTTGGGACTGCAATGGTTTTACACTCTCTTTCTGGAGTCATGGGTAGAGGCAGTTTAGATTAAACATACTCCTCCTGAAGTCCCCTTTCTTCATTTTTTTGTCAGGAAACTCCTATTTGACTGGCTTTTTTTTTCCATGAAGTAAGGTGGGCCAGAACACGTGCAGTGAAAGAATCACCATTTTCTAAAATAATCTGGAAAGTAAAAGCTTGTGCCTGTGGCAGGTGGTTCTTGAAAAGCTACTTCTTGTTGCTTTAAAGCATCAAAAATAAGAACACTGTTTCCTGGCTCTTTCTAGCTTCCTCTGCCCTATTTTCAGTTTGCACTCTCCCCTAGGTATAATAAAAAACGAGACATTTGCACCCAGCTGGAGAGTACCTTTCACGAGCTGGAAAACTGCAGAGTTCATTTCTGGCGTGTTTCCTGCTGCTCATGAGTAACTACGGGGACAAACTCACTCGAGTGAAGTGCAAACTTCAGTCCCCCAGGCTTGTCAGTTCAGAGCTGATCCTCTCAGTCACCGCGTGCTGGGTAGGTAGGTACAAGAGAGGAATCGGAGTTTCTAAAGCAACGTAACACTACCAAGCAAACAAAAAAAAACTTTGTCGAATACTCCTTCTGGCTTTTCCGGGCCTACCTGTCCCAGGTGGTGCAGCATACGGTCATTTCATTGTCCTGGATCTGAAGTATTGTAATATTACTGTTCTGTAGCTCCTTTAAACTTAGTTTTAAAATGCTTATATCCTGTTCATATCATATTTAATGTTAAGGAGTATTTTGCTAAAGTATTTGCAAGCTGGCCAACGTGAGTCCTTATACTGTACCATGTCCTACTTGCTGCTTTGGTGCTGTGACTGGTCCCCATGGTTTGATTGTCTGTCCCCTGCTCCCACAGAGTGCACCGTGTTGCACTGCTCTGATCGTTTCTGCAGATATAAAGATTCACCATTCTGCAGCCTTACCAACTCCCCATCAGTTCTCCACTTCTCTGGTTTCCACCACCTCTGGACTAGACATTTTTTCCTTGTCCTCAATTTTTGTCGTGTGGTTTTTTTGGGGGGGGGGTGGTTTGGTGGGTTTTTTTCAGAACTATGAATTTTGTTCTCCCAGTTTTGCTCTCCTGGCTTTGCCTCTGCTCTGGTACCGGGATTCCATTACTTCAGCTTGCGCACTTGTACTCTACCATTTTTAATTAATGCTTAGATATTGGGATTTGATATTCGGAGGTCTTTCTCAGGAACTGTTATTACACATTCCATAAATTAGTCTGCCTTTGATTACAGAATGTTTAATGTACCCAAATTTCTATTTGGTTTTCAGAGTTCTCTCCCTTGAAAAGTTTTTTCTCTTCCGTTTCTTGGTTTGGGGTGAAAAATCCACCCCATATAGTCCATCATCTCATTGTGTCTGAGGTTGTAAAACACATGAAAAAGAGACTTGTTTTGAGTTTTTTACCTTCCCTCCTCCAATGAGGGAGGGAAAAGCTTCCATTTCACTTCTCATGACACTTGTAAACAGTACCTTATAAAAAACAATTTATCTCCTCCAATGTTTCTTTGTATGTGTTCGCTTTTCACTGGAAAATCTGCATTTCCAATAAGCTTAGTCTGTCCACCTGGACAGACTGCTCTTTCTAGATTTTTGACCTATTGCTTGGATACCACTCCCATGGCTGAACTGCTTCTTTTTCTACAGCTTACTCTTTTTTGGGGGACTCCTGTGTCTTTTTAGACTTCTGCCTAGAGCTAGATTAAGGGTTTATATCCAGATGTTTTTCCTGTTTGAAATTATGCTTTTGTTTAAGTGTTTAAACTCACTGTAGTAAGTCCATTTAATAAAAAATAAATATACTTTGACTGACCTTAACTGGGGTCATTCCCAGCTTATTCATGCTCACAATAAAAAGACAGACAAAGTCATTCAGATGAAGTCACAAGGTGAAATGGCAACGTGTTGAAATATATTGTGTCTATTATTTAACTGGTACTGTGCAGTCATATGCGGGACTATAACTTCAAGCTAAATGATCATTTTGGTGTGTTTATCTTCTGCTGGATTTTTTTCTGCACAGTTACATTAAAGTGCTAATGCAATTGCCCTGGAGAAAGAAAAGTAACCACAATATCTTGAGGGTGTTTATCTACAGCAGAAACTACGTGCTCTTCAATCCGTTAAGTAAGTAAGATGTGAGAGAGAAAGCCATTAAGACTCGGATTCCTATTTTTCACAATGAAACTCGTGTGCCTGAGCTCGCTCGCTGAGTACCAAAAATAGCTCAGCAAAAAGGGCTTTCCTTGAGCACTTCCATTATTCACATGATGCGGCACCTTACATAAGGCGAAGCGTGCACATCATCCCGCCGAGCGCACTGCACACGGGGGCTAGCGGGCAAAAATTTCCACCAGGGACAGTAGTACCAAGTGTTTCAAAGGCAAAGTCAGGCTGAAGGCACTGATTTTTTTTCAATGGGCAAGTCTAGAAAATCTTAGAAAATTGTTTGGGGCGGTCTGACAGAGGGATTTTGATATGATTCAATACGATTAAAACGGCAGAGATGGCCTTTGAAAATCAGTGTTACTCAATGCATACCTCTTCTCCTTTTTGAGGATGGAAATACTATATTATCTTGACAGTCACAGTGATTTTGTTTGGGCACTTGGGGTATCCGTCTCGCCGCCGGCAGCTCCATCCTGAGGCCAGCAGTTCTCTCGAGCACTCGACCAGGTGCTGCCATCTTTGCTTAGCGGAGTTATCCTTCGCTGCTGCGATCACTTAGTCTCAGTCCCAGCTCTTTCATTTGAAAACATCATTTGTGCCTCCCTTTGCTAATCTGCATGCATGTGAACCCCCCTGGCTGCAGCACTGTTATTTGTATTGTTCTGTGTTCCCTGCACATGGGATTAAAATCTGTCACAGCCTCCAGCTGCACAGTTTTTCGTTCAAGCTGTAAAGTACTGCTTTTAACACTAACGGTCCCAAACTTAACCCCTATTCTTGGTCACAGTAGTAACCATCACACATGTAATTCAGGAAGTCATCTTTGAGATGATGGTATGAATGCTAGTGTACTTTAACTCATTTTGACTACTGATCATACAATGCAATAATTACTGTTTTCAAAAAGGGATGATTGAACCTGTGTAAACAGAATCCTTCTGCTTCCCTGAAAACCCATCATTTTGAAAAATAAGCAAATCTTGTTTCATTATTAAAAATCATATTTTAAAAGGAAGTTATTTTCTTTCAGGTAATCTTGCACTATGCAAATTTAGATTTTAATGTAATGAAACTGTACTACAAACTCATGGCTTCTGCAGCCTGTACTCTTTCTATGCAAAAAGCAGTATCATGATACACAATAAATAGGCAACCATTTCTCTCAGGAGTGAAGGATTGCTACTGATGGGTGTATTTCACCATGAGCAGGAAGACTACATGAATCTCTAGGACAAGCATTGCATGCTTCCTCCAACAGAAACTGCATGGGGGAGGCAGACAGGTTGAAGCACTGATTACCTGAGGATATAGGGATTTGTCCTGTGTGGAAGAAGGCAACAGGTCCTAATAGTGCAATCTTTTCTAATGCAATGACAGGTCAATGGTTCACCTGTCAATACAATTTCTGGACCATCAACAATACAACCCAGACTTTCCTAGAGAAATATTAACCAGTCTGATCTTTGGCTTAAGAGACCTGATGGTCTCTTAAGGTATCTTGTGCTTTCGTGCAATGATCTGAGGGTTGCAGCACTAAGAAGAACAAGACCCAGCAGAAGCAATAATGAAAACAGATACAGAGATATAGACTCACAAAACTGAGAGCAGTATTTTTCTTATTTTATAGATCTAGCTGCTAAATCCAGGAATCCTGGTCAGGCGTGATTTAGCACCTATTTTTTTCTCTCCCCAGATTAGCACTGAATGATGCACTATAAATATTCAACCACCCCCCTTTTACACTATCTCCTCTTGACTATGACTTTTAGATTTGCATTCACCATAAAACAGTGAGCAATACCTCAGCAAGTCCAGCTCCCTGCTTGTGAGACTTCTTGTGGCACCACAGGCTATGTTGCTGTGTTCTCCTCGGCACATAAACATCCTTCTCTTGAGCAGAGAAGTACCGAGCTGCAGCTATGGTTCCATTGCTCCAGAAACCTCCGTCTTGGTCTGCCTCTTATGTTCACCTCTCAAGTGCACACCACTTCTGTGGTGGGAGTTCTCCAGGGGAAACCAACACCGGTGCAGCTCCAGCTCTTAGGGTTCTGCAGCAAAAGTACTGCAGTGACACAGCCCCTCTGTGTACAGCCCTGGCTCTATATGTAATGCACAATATTCAAAAGTAGAAGAGAGGTTTCTGCAAGCTTTTCTTGGAGAGAGGACAATCCAGCCTTATGTGAACTTAGCTGGACTACAAGCTCTTTGTGACTGGTAAGACACGCAACACTGAGTACTTACTTGGACTGGTTTTGTAGTTGTATGGCATCAGCTTTCCAGTGGCAGCATAGTAATATTGGTCATATCTTCTAGAGAGACCCTGAATTTTTTCTTTTTATGTTCAGTTTTGTATATCTGTAAATATGATTATTTCTACAATATAAAGTATCCAGAAGCGAAGACTGTCTTCTACTGCTTGATATCATAGCTCTGAAAGTGAACAATTTATTACATTGCAAACCCCCTATCCTAATTTTGCCAAACTGTGGTTTTTGCTTTGATTTTGAAAGCTACTAATTCCCTTTACAGTGTACAAAATCCACTGAAACCATCTGCATCTTATAATCACATAACTTTACAGAGCTTGATCAAAGTCAGAGGCCCATTACAGCTCAAAAGCTGCTCAGGCGATGTTTTTGTTCTGGGAAATCAGGTCCTGAAAGATTTAAATCCTGGTCCCATTTTATTTAAATGAATACATTTCATTTCTCAGCCACCAGTACCAAGCAGCGAGCTGCACACTAAGCTCATTTCTCCCTCCATCACTGGTTTTATTACCTCCACAACTCACCCGTAATCTGGATCTATCAGCTGCTATCATATTGCTTCTGATCTGCTACATGTTACGCTGTGCAAAAAACTTCAGCCCCATGGCTCTTCTCCAAGTAAATAAAAAGAAAACAATGAAGTACATTTTTTCATTCAAAGCTACTCATACTCCACTAAGCAGGGCTCAGGACATCACGAGGAGGAACACTGCAGGTTGACAGTTCAGGAATAAATACCATACCAATAAAAATGCATCTCATTATACATCCCAGATTTTGTTGGAATGCACTCACCTGAAAGATGACACAATGTGGGGTTTCCTGTCCCAACACATTTCCTATGCTCCTGTTCCCCTCCCACCATTCACCCTGCATTTATACAGAACCAGGCTACTGAATATACATGCACTTTCCTTGGGAGGTTTGGAATGGAGGTGGCACAAGCAACCATGGAAAAAAGCAAGCATAAGGATGGGCCACAAGAATGTACAACATGAAACTGCTGTTCATGCTGGGGACAGTACTGTGTATTTTGTGGGGACATTTAGCAAAGAGAATACAAGAGACTACTAGGGATGCCATCAAAATCATCCATGTCGGTGATTTATGACATCATTGCACATACTAAAACTCTCTCTTGCTTTCTCTTTCTCACTACAGTTTTACCCTGAAACTTGAATTGCCGATCTGATTCACTGTCCCGTAAGCTGATGACTCTTTGCTCCGCAAGCCATTCATGCGCCGCACCGACTCGACGCTTTCATTCCCAACAGTCATAGTCTGTGCCTGTCCCCAGAGTGTCAGCATAGATAGCAGCAGCAAGAATGAGAATAGCACAGCGGCAACACGGTGACACACATACACAACACGCAAAGAGAAGAATGGCTCAGTTAGAGAAGACCATCATGCAAAACAACGTGAATCACTTTCAAGGCAAAATAGACTGAGAAAATTGTGAGAGACAAATTCAAGTACAGAGATGCAGAAAACATCTCCTAAAGAGATGGCCTTAGTGACGTTGTTCCCTATTTTGAAATTCATGCAACCAGATTCATGGGAAAAGTGAAAGCAAGCCTGTGCAAATGGGTAGGTGTCTCTTACTCCAGCAGAATATTGCCTTGTATTTAATTAGGGCATTACCCATTTTGCAATGAATCCATGTACTGACTGGCTGAGGATAAACACAGCTGTTCTAGAGATTTGGTTTCAAATAACTTTCTTTTAATAGTCACCAGAAAAATCATTCCCACAGCAGATGAATGACCACTTCCATGGACCAAAACCTCATCATTTCTGATTGATGCCACTGGACACTGTTACTTACCAATGGTGGCTTCTTGCCTACTTCTTCATCTCTAAAGAAGACATTGTATCCAAAACTGGAATTATAGACCCCATACAGCAGCTTCTGCTGCTGCCATGCTGGTTTCGGAAACAAGGGCTTCCACTGGCAGGACATCTGGTATGCGTGCCTGCAGATGCGCAAGCATTTCTGCTCTCTCCTTTAATCTAATCTTACCGGGAATCTCAGTTCACCTGACAATAATATTAAACCAGAGAACGGCACTGGATTGCTTCCCAGAGCATCCATCAAATATTACATTAGCTACAGAACATTTATTAGACAGACCTGTCAAAACGCAAGTGCCCTGTACCATTGTTGTCATCCCTCTTGTAAAGGAAACCATTATTTGTGGCTTGAAGCAGTCGTGCAGCTCAAGCAAATATTTACTTCACCTAACAAATGCATATGTACAGCGTAAACCTAAATGTTTCTACTGATACTGAAAACCAGTGACATAGATACAGGAAGGGTGAAGCCATTACAGTTGTGGGAATGATCACAGCTGGACTAAAATTCAATTTAATTTTTATTCTTGTCTTTCTATTTACCAAAGAAGAAAATCAGGAAAGATGGACAGACTTCCTAAAAATATTTCTAGACTGACACCTGGGTTAAAAACAAGCCTCTCTTCTACATTTCAGTCACCAGTACAAAATGATGTGATAATGATACTCACATATAGGCCCTTTGTTAAAAATTTGAAGTTTTCATCAGTAACAAACTGTGAAATAGTAGAATCTAGAGAGGAAATTCTCCTAATCCTTCTCTTTTTTAAAAATGGCTGTGTTTCCTGGTTTCAGCCGGGAAAGACATCAGTTGCTGGTGGTTTAAAAGTGAGGGCAAAACTGCCAATCACTCTGTAATGAGCTACCCTAAGGAATCTCCTGTTTTAGCATGACTAGCTAGGGTAGCACTAGAAAAGAAAGGTCTGGATGATGTCAAGGAAATAATATTGGTCCTTTATCTATGTCATTGCTTCCAACGGTGGGTGCCACATAGTAGCTCAGCTTTTGTAAAGGTACAGCTGCCTCAGCAATTGCAAGAAGAGAATAAAATTCTTGGAATCAGTGGCCAATCTATTGACATTTATCCATAACTTCATAAACTGCAAATCAACTTAGCAGACAGTTATCAGCTCTTTATCAAGGAGTAAATCACTCAAAAGGAAACTTTAGAATGAGACTGCCCTGCAAGGGCAAGAAGAACTGAGACGAGGAATCAACTGCACATCAGCGTGCTGCCAGGGCAGACCCAGTCACCCCAAGTAAAGAGCAGCTGTACCTTGTTTTGTCGTCTTTGCCTTCTTCGAAGCCTCAGAAACTCCTTGTGCTGCCGTGAAACAAAGTTGACTGCTGCATATTCCAGTAATGCAGCAAAGACAAAGAGAAGGCACACGGCCATCCAGATGTCAATAGCTTTTACATAGGAGACCTAGAAAGAGATAGGACACAGCATGTTATGTTCCAAACCGAAGATATTGATGTGAAAAAATAAACACATTTCTGCACAGCATGAGTTCCAGTTGTTCAGTGAGGTGGGTTTTTTCTTGCTTTGTGTTTTGGTTTCTTAGTTTATTGGCTTATAACAAATAAATAATTCAACTATTAATGGAAATGTGTGTTAACAAAGAATACGCAAATTATGAGCTACTGCTTTTAGGAGATGAATCGGGATTAGTCTAACAAAATACAAGTGCTTTTATAGTCACAACCACAGCCTATCAGAAGGAACACGAATACAGGGCGTGATTGACCTATTGAAATACAACTCTATAAAGTTTATAGTTATCACCTCTTTCATCTTTTATCAACCAATTACCGTAATGATTAATTAGCTATGTTTGGTATTCATAACCTCAAAGTAAACTCAGGGTACTGTATCCTATGGGTTGATATGACTTTACTAATTAAATATTCAATCCTAGTTGCTTGACCTTTATCCAACAACTCTATAAGAAAAATAAATCTTCATAGATATTATCTACTACAAATACCCAAATAGCCGATGTCTCTGTTCTAGTAAAAGCCTATTCTGATTTGAATTGACTGGTCCACAATAAAATCAGATCTATTACAACACTGCAATGTCACAAGATTTTTATCATCTTACCCACACTGGGCCAAACAGTAGCCAATTAATGAGCTACGCACTATGCATATCAAAGGTACGTTGTTCTCCATAGCTGTATTTGGTCTCTGCCTTTCTTTGTAGTCTTGCAGTTTTTAAGCGGGGATCTTATGATTAGGCAACAGCAGGTTGTCTCTTTTGTTTATCAGGCGTTACATCCAGGGTGGAATTAAAATCATCTGACTTTTAATGTCTACAATGTACACATGAGCTAGTTGCCTAAAGTGCTTTGATATAAATAAATCAAGGAATGAAGAAGAACAGGTATTTCTAGGATGCAATGCATTTGAACCATTTTAGGTGTCTTCTCTAGGATGAGAGGAATAATACCCAAATAGTGCTTCTTCATCCTCATGTCTGTAAAAAGGAGCTTAGAACCACTGTGTAAGCGTAGACTCGTGGGGTTTTACTCAGTTGTCTAAATAAAAGAATCACATACGACCACATTAGGGACCTAGCTTCCATTTGCTAATCCAGCAGAGCACAAATCTCCTGTATCGTACTAACCAGTCCTCTGAACATGTCTCAGATACCGAAGGTTGCCTCAAATGGCACCACCATACAACTGAAACAAGATAAGCAAAATGGATCATACCTAAACCCTGAAAAATTATAATCAAAGGTATTTAACATCTGAATAATATCCTGCAGGCCAAATATTTCAATGCAGTCAAAACATATACTGGTCTGAAGAGAGAGCAGAAAAGGATACGTTGTGCATCTCTAATGTACACTATCTGTAATGTAACTATCTCTAACCAACTGTAATGTTTAGGAGACCAAATCTCCACCTTGGAAAACTCCATCTCTACCTTTTGCACACACTATTCAAAATGACCTTGCTCTTATGGTCATGGCTATCATTTCATGATGAAGGGAAGCACACCTATTTGAGTAGATTTTGCTCCTATTTCCCATGTGCTTGAATAGCATCACTTTTCAAAGTCTGTAGAACATTTTTTGTAAACATCAAACGGAATATGTTGCCCATTGTGCTCCAGCAAGCAATATGAATAGAGGAACTGGTATTTAGAGCATGGCAGATAGGATATAGAACTTCATACTGCAGATCCTGAACACTGAGCAGGACATTTTAGGGGAGCCAAGTACTGTTATTCAGCCAACATCACAGGAACATACATTTCAGTAGCTGAGCCTGTAGCCCAGCTCCACTCTCCAGTGCCCACAATACAACATGCATAGGCTGAGATGGGAGAGGAGGATTTAGCAGGCTCAGGTGACACTATAAGCCTGTGCCTTTCAATTAGATACACAGCAGGTACACATTTCTCTCTCCCACGCATAAAAAAAATTTTACAAGTTGCATGTTTACTGAGCAGCTGTGAAACCCAGTGAAAACTCAACAATGTCCCAGACACTCTGTGCCACAGGCGGAGGCGCAATAGGAATCAAGTCGCCGTAATTTGTGTAAAATGCAGCTGAGTTTAGATTGTTTGTTACCTTCCTTGAAGGGGCAGCTTGTTTTCCTTTACAAACGCCCTTAGGAGACGTATTAGACATGCATAAGCAGCTGGACTGTGCTGCCGGAGACAGCACAATGCAGGGAGCTGAAGCCCCAAGAATCAGCATTTCTGACAGTGCAAATCCTGTCCTAGTGGGCTTAAAGCAGGGAGGGCAAAATAATAGAGGAAGCCCTGAGTTATCCTTCCTGCCACTTACACAGTGCTGCCATAAATGGCATCCACACAATCGCTGAGCCAGCTGGATTATTTTAACTCCAGCCTGCTGGGCTGGAATCAGAGGATCCCGATACACTTGGCAGGTACGTAGCTTGTTTTATTGTTTAGCCATCGCCGTACCATGGCACAGCTTTAAATGAGAAAACAGAAAGCAATTGCTTCCAACAACACATTAAAAATAAATAAATTGAAAAGTCCTGCAATGAGTAAAAGCTGACCCCTTTGTTTTCAAATCACGCGTAATTTTATCTATGTATCTCCAGTATGTACAGGTTTGTGCTGCTAAATGCCTAAAAACCCATACAATTTTCTGAAGCTAGACTTTTTTCTAGCCACCCCTACAAATGGAAAATGGTGTGGATCTATTACACCAAGCCTAGGACAGCCTCATCTTGTACATGTTTCGAAAGAAGTCCTAAAATGAGTGCCCAGATTTTACACCAGCACTTTGGTATCTTAAGCACGCACAATACAAAGTTTCAGTGGATTTTAGGGTCTCTGTCTGCTTTAGCTGAGTTCCACCTGTGTCTTCCTTCAACTAGGAAATGGTCACATCTACCACATCGCAGACTGATCTGAAGCGGACCTCTCTCAACCACCCCTGCTGAAGCTGTTCTACCCTGTATGAAAATACTTAAAAATACATTGGCTTGGGGACTGGGAACAGAGTCTCCCCTTCCTAGACACAAATCTTAAGCAGCAGACTATGAAGTCCTTCTCTGTCTCTGTGTCCCAAACACATGCAGAGACTGAGAATGCCCTATCACAGAGTATTTCGTGGTGCTTGAACGATTTCCTGAGTGAGATGAGCACAGAAAGGATGTGATTTTGATCTGCGCATTCCAGGTAAGTGTTATAACCACTTGCCTACCAGATGTTGTAGCTTCTTACTGCAGTGTCTTACATGTCAATGAAATGCCTTTTTCTAGGAGCTCTGTAGCCAGTTCTCACCTAACTCCACAGGAAACTCTCAGCTCGGCAGGCTGTAGTGTGTATCTCATTCCTAGGTTCTTATTTTTCCTTCACACTGTATAAGGAACCTTTCACATCTAATCTTCAGTTAAAAATATTGCTGAGTGACATGCTCGTAGGAGCTGCGGTCTGCAAAACTGAATGCTTCATGATATCATAGGCACATCCATTGCTTTGGGAGGTTTTTCCACCAAACTCAAGCCCAGCGTTACCAGATATGTTTGTTTGTTTGTTTTTTTTTTCCCCAGATCATAGTATAGCATGAAAACTCATACATTTGCTCAACTAAAAGGCATCCATCATCTGCTTTGGTAAGGACTCATCAAACAATACTGTATCTCTGGCTTCCTTAACTACCATGTCCATGCTCCATGCTCCATAGTCAATACTGTCACTATATAGGACAGTATAGACCCTGATTTTTTTGGAGAAGGTTTCATCTCACCTAACTTAAAACATGTTATGTACATGTGGATTTTTAAATTATTGATAAGAAATAACCATTTTTAGGACAAAATGCATCTAAATGGAAGGTAGATATCTATACTATAGTATATGAACTTGTCCTGGTTCTGGCAGGGATGGGGTTAATTTTCCCAAGGAGTCGGCAGGGGACACAGGTATTCCATCCTATGTGAGCCATGCCCAGGCTACAGGGGGGAGCTAGCAGGGGGAGGGGGAGGAAGTCTCAGCTTGGAGCTGGCTGTGGCAGCAGGGTACAGGTCCAGTTGGTGAGTGGCGGCACTGTAATTGCGTTCGTATATTTCTTTACCAGTGTTATTGTTTTCTCTTCTCTTTGCTGTTCTGTAAAACTGCCTTTATCTCAACCCGGGAGTTTTGCCTTTTTCTTCCAATTTTGCCCACAGCTGTGGAGTTGAGTGAGCGGCCGCGTGGTTCTCTGTTGCCAGCTGAGGCCAAACAGAACTGTACCCTAAAAATGGCCGTCTCTCATTTTTGACCAAGACTGGAGATTTTGATGGCTATTTCAGGTATATATTTCTGCTTGATATATGCCAGCTTTGGTTAGATAAAGCCTGTGAGTCATGTCTGTTAGGTAGTATCTTGATGTAATCCTAAGCAGAACAGAGCAGAATAACAGAAGTTACCCCACATGAGCCTACGTGATAAAGACTGCTACCTGTGCATTCGCCACCTTTCCCATAATTTCACTTGCAGTATAGAATGCACGATCTGCAGTAATACTACAAATTCAGAGTTGACATTATCAAGCTACCAAGTATAAAATGAAAAATTAGTGGTGATTGTTTCTTTCAAAGGTAGACCTTGTAAAACTTCCTCTGAAAACCTGTAACCCCCACAGCACACGGGCTCCGTTTACTTTGCAGTACTTTTAGAAGTGGATATTTGGAAACTCTGACTCGTTCAGTGTTATGATGCTCCAAAAGCACAATAAGAATTTCTTTCTCTTTTCTTTCTTGAAATAGCTGCTCCATTTTTTACTGCATGTTGCAGAGCTTCCTCTCTAATGTTGTTTGGGGGGAGGGGATTTAATGGCTCCCTCCATAAAACCATAAATTATATCAATTATTCAGATGCTCTGTAAAGTTTTAGGGCCATCCAATGAGGGAACTTTTTCAAAGTGAGAGCTGTCTGCACCAAGAGCCATATATGAGAAGCAACTCCTTTCCCTTCATCATTTTCCTCATTTGTTATTTGGCCATGCCCACTATAGAAAATAAAAGAGCAGCTTATGCTCTATACAACACTGCTGTAGCATCAATGAAGGAAAATTCCTGGAAATGAAAGTCGAAGGGTGATTGCACTGTTAATGAAGGCCTTGTAAAGATTAAACCTCCCACTTTTCCATCTCTTTTTATTTTAGCACTGTGACTCTCTCACAGCTTCTGGGTACCTTTCAGCATATTGCAATGTGTCACCACCAGGACGAAGCATGCTTTTGCGGACAGAAGCTGGGGGAAAACATGGTCATGGGTCCTGCAGCTGAGCAGCTGCCATTGTCGACATTTGCAAATCAACCCAAATGTGAGCTCTATTTTTGCTACAGCACCAGCCTCATGAGACTCCAGACAACTGCTTTGACTCTCTAATTCTGTCAAACAGGTGTAAAACAGAAATAAAGACACATCCATTCTCGCCCGGAGTTCTGCATTGTGAAAATAACTTCAATATGCAGTGCAAGGTGCTCAGCCTGTGTTAAAAAACATATATTCACTTATTTTGATTGATAGGAACTCATGAAAAATATATCTTTAACTTGTGATATGAAACCCCAAACCTCTGCTTTTGGACAATACCACATTCTAGGCAAGATTTTTTTAGAGAAGAAAATTTTCAGTTACTGGGAAGTGTTACAATTTGAAATTAATTTCTCCTATGCATTAAAAGAATTTCTTGTGGAAAAAAATTTCAGAGAATTTTTCAGATTGGAAATGTGGAAATAGAACAAAGTAACATTTTAAATCAAAACTGAAACAAAAGCTATGTAAAACTGCCTTTCAGTACAAGGCATTGATGTTACATAAAATTTCACTTTATTTTTCAAAGCAAAACACATGAAATTCTACTGTCATAAAACTTACTGGATTTTTTTTTTTTTTCAAATCTTGAATTCATAAAGAAATTGATAGCTCTTTCCTGCATATCAGATTTACAGAGCTGAAGCTGAAAGTACCAGTCCTGGTTTCCCAGTCTCCAGGCAGAGAAGTTTCTGAATGAAGAACTGGCAAAATACTTTCTTTTTATCTCACTCTTACTCTGGATCTTTCTTTTCACCCAAGTGTTTCACCCCTATGAAATATCATCATTCTAAAACAAATTCATATCAGAAAATGCAAATTACTTTCCCAGTGCTAAAACCTCAGTCATTTTATACATTCTGTTGTTCCAACACTTTGCAGCTAATTATCCTTTACACGGTGCTATTTTAAAGATTCATAGTCACTGTGCCATACCTTGATGGATCAGGTCAACAAGACTGTTTAGCTTTGCGGACGATATGGCGTAAAACCGAGAGTGTTTTAGATTCCACCAAGTTTAAAATTAATGGGATTGATTGACTGGTACGGAAATCTTCATGAAGTGTTCAGGAGAGGGCAATAAAGCAACTGTCCATCACAGCTGGCTTTGGGACCTGCTCTTGAAGGGGGCTGCTTCTGCAGGGGAGGGAATGAGAATCAAAGCTTTCATCTTCCAGACTCTGGTAAATGCTTGTTTACCTCTTCAAGACTTTAATGACCATATTCTTTCCCTAATGTACTTTGCAATCAGAAAGGTTAAGGTATCAGAGCTACTATTCCATTACGGGACAATAAGCACTCGTAGTATGGGACAGATTTTGACGGGAGATGGTTCATCGGTGAATGAGTCCTGTGAAAGTTGTAGGTGTATATCATCAGCTCACTTACTGCATTGCTAGGTGGTTTGGGAAGACAACCAGCCTGGCTGGTGGCCTTCTTTCCTTTTGAGGTGAAATGGGGTTAAAAACAAGTCCCAAATGTCTATATATATATGCGTGTATATATATCTGTGTGTGTATAGATTTGATAGATAAAGGTAATAGTGAACTGAGCAAGATGCAAATGGTATAGAATAAGGGGTGGAATGTCCTGGTTTGAGGTAAAACCAATTTTGTTCAGTAACTTTGCTTCTTAGTTGGGCCTCTTCTAACTACTGAAATTAACAGTGTATTGTGCAGAAACTGTTTGTTCTCTGAGTGATAATGCCTGATGTTTATAGCTGATGCCCAGGCATGGTATGCAGAGAGGCTCCTGCTTATACTTATTGCTATAACACCCACGGCAGCTAACTTGGTTATTTGCCCTGTTGGAGGGTCAGAAGCAGAAAAGCGTAGAGGGGTCCCACCTGTGGGGAGGAGGGGACAGGACAGGTGACCCCAAACTGACCAACAGGGTATTCCATCCCATCTGCCTCATGCTCAGTATAAAAGCTGAGGGATCAAAGGGTCAGCACTCTTCCTTCAATGGCCGGTGTCTGAGGAGGACTCTGTCTGTTCTTCTGCCTGTGATCCCGATCCCGAATGCAGATCCGGAATCCAGTTCCCATCCATCATTGAGTCCAGTCTGGGACTTCACCAGTGCCAGCCGGTGTCGTGATCATTATCCTGGGAGCCTGATACGGTTTTGTATATATTTCATTATTTTCTTTTTTACTTTATTATTAATATTACATTAAAGTAGTTTAGTTCCTTCTACACTCATAAGTCTCTTCTTCCCTCCTCTGCCTCTCTCTTTGATGAGAGCTGGGGGGAGCATCTGTCAGTCCCATCTGGGGTGCCCCACATCCCCAGTGGCTGGTTCAGCCTAAACCATGACATCCAGTCAGGAACCAAGCTACTACCCTCAGTGTAAAATGCCTGTTCCAAGATGATGATATAACTGATCTGGTTTGTTTGTTGGATGAATGAAAAAAAGGACAATATTTGGTGAATGTGAAACATACTTTTCCCAGTTATTTTAGTAAAACAACTCTGTATTTTTTTAATTGACCAAAATATTTTGTTCAANTCTTTCTTCAATGGCTGGCGTCTGAGGAGGACCCTGTTCCTTTGCCTGTGATCCCGATCCTGAATGCAGATCTGGAATCCAGTTCCCGTCCAGCACTGAGTCCAGTCTGGGACTTCCCCAGTGCCAGCCGGTGTCGTGATCATTATTCTGGGAGTTTGATATGGTTTTGTACATATTTCATTATTTTCTTTTTTACTTTATTATTAATATTACATTAAAGTAGTTTAGTTCCTTCTACACTCATAAGTCTCTTCTTCCCTCCTCTGCCTCTCTCTTTGATGAGAGCTGGGGGGAGCATCTGTCAGTCCCATCTGGGGTGCCCCACATCCCCAGTGGCTGGTTCAGCCTAAACCATGACATCCAGTCAGGAACCAAGCTACTACCCTCAGTGTAAAATGCCTGTTCCAAGATGATGATATAACTGATTTGGTTTGTTTGTTGGATGAATGAAAAAAAGGACAATATTTGGTGAATGTGAAACATACTTTTCCCAGTTATTTTAGTAGAACAACTCTGTATTTTTTTAATTGACCAAAATATTTTGTTCAAATCTTTCTTCTTTTCTTTTTTCAGAAACATCGACTTCATCTTCTATTTTTAAATGAAATGTGAGCCATTTTCAAAACAAAACAAGAAACAAGCAAGAAATATTTAATCCAAAAATGCTGAAACAAACTCACTGACCCTCCCTCCATTATTCAGATTCTATCTGAAAGTATCCACCTAACCCACAAGTTGTTCCAGTCACCCAAAAATGCCTTTTTCAGTGAATAAACTATTCATCCAAAATTTCTTGCTCTATTTCTATCGTTGGTTCTGCCAAGTCATGGGACACTAAACCTCCCACCCACTGCTGATGCAGAACTAAATGCTGACTGCATTTAAGCCAGGGAAAGTACAGAAACCATCTATGGTTTGTTTTTCCTTCAAAGATGAAGGAAAATTTTCTTCAAGTGTTTGAAGATGATCAGGAGTTAAGGTATTTACAAAGATGTTCAGAGAGAGGCCCCTGGGCAGGGTCCAGAAGAGGTGACCACATGTGTGCAACTAAATTAATTAATAAGGCTAATAGCTGTTTTTGTTGTACTAACCAGCCCAAGGTGCCACAGATGCAGTACTGGTTTGTGAGTGGTGATTGCTACCGCTGTGCTAGTTCAATCCTACTCCCACTGAAGAGAGCGAGCAAGATGCTCCCCACCTTCAGAGTGGGGCTGCCCCCAAGAAACTGCAGGTATTATCCAAAAGTTTGTGAAGATCTATAAAACATGGCTAACACCTGATTCAGATGACACAGGGCTGTGTTATAGTATACCCTGCAGGTTGTGACAAAGGGGGCACAGAGCAGTAACGGCAAAATGGGGCACGGAGCAGTAACTGCACACTGGAGACTGATATTTCTTTAAATTATGTAACTATATTCTACATGACACATTACAAAAAAAGTAAACTTGTGTTCCACGTAAAGGAAAACCATCCTAGAGAAGCAATAAAATATTTCTTTTTAGCACGGGCTGTGTCTGTTCATACTTTACGATCTTTCTTCTCAAACAGCATATTTCCACCTTCGAAAAATGTAATCCCATAAATACAGAATCAGTTATCAGATTGGTGAAGCCAAGACTGCTTGTTTTTCCTTCCCAAGAGCATTTGAAGTATTGGCATATTCATCATGTGTCATTTTGTGCAATCATATGGAGTAGTTGCCTCGTATTTCCCATTCCTGACAATTCATTCTTTCTGTACAGAAAATTTAGACAGGATGTACCATTTCCACTTCAAAAGCCCTTGACTTCCTTGAAAATAGTGTGACTATTTTTCAGACATAAAGAAAAAAAATATCTGAGCAATAGCTTAAGGCAGTTCTTCTAACCAAGCAGGTTACAGCTGAGGAAACAAAGTCTTGTGTTTTGGACAGATAATGGTGCTGGTGCTCAGCTGGGAAGCAAGCTGAGTGATTTTATTATGCATTGATAATGCAGGGATGGGCTGACCTCTGCTACTGGGAATGTAATTGAAATTGTAACCAGGGTCAAAAGTCCACTTTTGCAAACAGGTAGTCAACTGTGTGTTGTATCACTTTTCTCTAAGATGACAACAAAGTGAAATGTCTCTCATCTGTAGGCCAGGAGTTCAAGTCTAGCTCAGACCGGTACAGAAATAGTTAACAAGAAGGTACAGAAGGGAAGTGCTGAATTATTTGGAAACAGGAGCTTCTGGTGGCCCTCCCAAAGAACCGTGTTGAATACATGCCTTGTAAACAAAGGCAGAGTGGAACTAGGATTGAGCAGATCTGCGTCAGGGGGCGTGAACTTTGGACACACGGATGGAACAAATAATACAGGGACTAGTTATTTCTGTCTGGTTGTCTCTTGTCAACCCCCTGCGGAAACAGATTTTGGAGAGAATCAAAACCATGAAAGAGAGAGAGGGGAAAAAAAAATGCAAATTCCTCTGTTCATCACTGATTAGGACTTTAGCATCCACCAGGGCACCGCTGACTTTTCTCATTGCCCTGATGCTGAAACATGCTGGGCAAGAACAGGTCAGGGGACGCCACCACTCCCACCAGCTCAGCCACATCCTCAGCACTATGTGGAAACAGGAAACTGTGGTTCTTGTCACTCTCCAGCCTGGTTGCCTTTCTCTGCCCTCTTGGTAAAAGGAGTCTGGCTTAATTGGCTGAGAAAAATGTGCTCTACAGTAGTGTTGCAGACCAAGAGGAAGCTAACCCCACTCCAATGTCACAGTCAGAGGTGGTACGGTTTTGTCAGTTCTCAGACAAGTCAGTAAGACCCACAATCTGTGCTTGAGCCTGAGCTCAAGTTGAGCTTGAGTTTCCGAGTCTCAGAAAGAGACTTGCAACACCAAGCATCGGCTTTTCATCACTAATATTCTGCACATCTCTGCTCTTTTCTTTAGTCGTACTTTGTATGTTTTGTCTTCTTTTACCTTCAATACACTGGTCTTGAATAAGAGCTCACAACCATTTGACTAAGTCTTTTTCTTTTTTCCTTCAAAACCAACCCGACTTCCATTAAAGCTTTCTATAGTCAAAGGGAAAAACAATCCTCCTGCCCTCACAAGAAAACTAGGACTCTCTGTGCACACAGACGCCCCACAGGTTACTACAGCATCTCAGTGCCCCACCAATTAATCCGTCTGGTTTGGCTTGTGAATAAAGCAAGGCAGAAAAGCAAGGTCATGTTGGCAGAAACAAAATAAATATTTCCAATATTTGCGACATTTCTTGTGTATGGGCCAAAGAAAGTAATCAACAGATTGGTGGAGCCATGGTGATCAGTTTATGAAGGTGACAAATAAGGATTGATGTCCCTGCTACAAGGAAGCAGCTTCTTATTGTTAAGTAATTGAAAGACATTTATCACACAGAAACACCCCCATATCCAGCTGAGATGAGTGCAAATTGAGAATTATACATGGCTGCATTAAGACACGGGCAAATAAACATACAGGCAGCCTTTGTAGCGAGATGACAATGTCAGTCTCGGGTCTCATTTACAATAGAAGTTTCTGGCTCTTCCTTCCTAGTGAAATCAACAGATAATATTTCTTTAATGTCATTAAATGCCCACTTGACTACTTGGACTCTAAGTGGTAAATTCTTCAGTGGATGAGAGCTTGGATAAAAGCAATCACCAAGGAGAAAAAACTGAGGAAGATTGAAGAGGAGCCACAAAACCATGATTGCATGATTGCTAGCAAGAACCGCTGGCAAGATTTTGAAACAATGTCATTAAATTCATAAACAGAGTAAAATGCTGATACTTACCAAAGGAGCCTTTATATTTAAGGTTCATTTGAAATAAGAAACCAGTGTGGTATGTATCTGAGTACAGCCAGAGTGCCTACTTCTAAAATGCCAGCTTTTCTGCTGCGATTACAGATTTCTGAAATGTTTTTTTTGTTTCATTCTTTTTTTTTTTTTTCTGCAGGCAGAGCATTAACTCAGGTTCAGAAAACACTTTCCATTTCCTCTGTACATCCAAAAGTGCCTCAGCCACCTCAGGTGAAAAGTAATTTTCATTCAGCTCAGCCGCAGCCATGCCAGATGCAGTTATTACCTCTGCTACCCAGTTAGGAAGAATTGCACCAAATTGTATTATTCTTTGACCTTTGAAGAGTTAACTGACTCAGCGAATGACTGTTATCAAATAACAAGTCAGGATTTTATTTTTGTAGCGATAGGACCAAATCTCTTCCGTTCATGTAAAGTGGGCAAGAATCACAGAACTGGCGGATGGCAGTGTCGCTGCCGTGATCAATACCAAGAGCATGTGCACCTATACGTACATTTTTAGGTATTATTTTTCCATTGGACAGCATGAAAATTGTGTTAAAGCTCAGGTGACTGCGGAACATTCTACAACATCCTCTCTGTGCTGTATTTCCTATTGTAGTCACAACTAAGTGAACCATTAAAAGTGATCCAATTCACTGCACCAAACAAGAAAAACCTAAGATTAGAAAAAGGATGCCTGAGGCAATATGCTTTTTTTTTTTTTCTTTCACTCTTGGTCTCTTCTGTTTGCGAATAGACAGTTGATTTTCTAATTTTTCCCTAATGCTATACCCCTAAATTCTGGATTTCTTAGGACTTCCAGCAATGTAATTTGGTGGGAAAAGGCATTTGCTTATTTTTATGATTGCCAGTCTCTCTAGATTAGAGATGGGTAAATTAAATTAATCCTTTGGTCAGAGGAAATTACCTTACCAATTCTAAATATAACATCAGAGTAAAACAACTGAGAATGGGATGGCCCATTACATTATTCAGTATCTCCATATGCTTCTTTCTTGACTATTACTTGATCAGTTACTTACTATTCCTGAGCCACTTATCGTTCTTAATGATTCTTCTGGCTCTGTATTCTGAATTGCTACCTCCATTTGATTAAACTGGAAGGGAAAAAAAAGCTTTATTTGTGGGTAATTTAAGCAATATGCAGCTAACAACAATGGTGCAACAAATAGGTTTGTATATGTCCATCAAATTATTCTCTTCCTATCTTTGGGGAAAAAAAAAGGAATTTTTAAATGAAAAATAAAAATGTCCCTAAAAAAAGATCCTGAAGCTGACATCAAAGAAAACATAGGCTCTGAAGGGATAACATGGTCCAATTCCAATTGTAAGTGTGAGTGAGTCATATTTCATGTACAGTAAAGCACTTAAGGAAATGCAGAATTGAAAGAGGATGTACAATGGGAATAATAGAATATGGCAAAGGTGAAAATGTACGTAGAAAGAAATTGATGGTCTGAATATTAATAAGCAGAAATAAAATGGGATAAAGAAGGCAGGTTAAAGGAAAGAAAATGGAATTCAAATAAAGGGGAATGAACAGTGGCATTTAGCAAGATATTTTTTTCTTTTTTTAAATTTCACCGAACCAATTTCCACATTCTAAAGAGATCAGAGCTGCCACATTAGTGTAAATGTACCTATCACACACCCAAATTAGCTCAAGCCCTTAGGTTCAGGACCTGGCATCAACGCTGCATTTGGTGAAGCACAGGTTGCATGCCCAGACCAGTGTTTTGTGGAAGGTCCCCTCGCTCAGGATGGTGTAGAAAGCCGAGCGCTTCATCCTTTCCCTTGGACTCCTCCAAGAAAGGACCTGCCTCACACACTCTGTAGATCCCCCTAACCAGCTCCAGACTGTCAACCTGCATCACCTCTTTGGAAGAAAAAGGCTGGGACTGCATATTGCACCAGGTTTTGTGATAGAAGCAGACTCACACAGGAGGTTTGAAGCTACTGGCAAGTACCTCCTTCCCTGTTTTTCCTGCTCACATTCTTTGAAATTTAATGATCCTTCCGTTCTCTTTTCTAAACTCAGGTAGTACTTCCTAATCAAGATCTACCCATCCTTTCCATCCAGAGATGTCTGACTGATTAGCATTTGTTAACTGAATTATGTTTTGTGATCCACTTGTGGAAGGCCAGACATGGAACAAAACAGCAGGAAAAAACAGCACAGGAACACATCATTGTAAGTTCTCTTTTGTGTTTCTGTGGAGCCACCAAGAACACCTGCGAGGACTCACCAGGTGAGTCTCAAGTCCTCACCAGGACTCACTCAAACACAGAAGAGAGAGTGTCATCTTTCATGCTCATTTTCTGCTGCAGATTCTGATTACTTGTAATAGCTTACTGATGGTCTGCTGCTAACATCATAACTTAGACTACAATTCTCTCCTTGGTAATTCAATAGACAAAATAATCTGTTGATTTATAGTAAAAATCAGGCCTCTTAAATTCTGAGACTTTGCTTCCAAGCAGAGTCTTGTACTAAGGTTTTGTTTGCAGCTATTGTATTTTTCACCAAATTTCATTTTCACCTGAGCTGTAAATCCAAGTACTTTCTGAATCATACTGCAACGTTAAATTGTCTCCGGGACTCTCATACTAAGAGCTTTGTTCAAAACAGTGCCATCGCACAGCAAGGCTGAGTGAAGTCATTTCCAGCCACAACAGATGGGAATCAAGTGCAAATATATAAAAAAAAGCAATAGCTAAGAACACCATCGCTTCTCACTGAAGGGTGTTTGTGTAGAAGCCTTCTAGCCATGCAGACTTGTGTTTGGGGCACATCTATATTCCCTCCTCAGCTTAACTTTGAGCCAAAGTACTGGACTTTCATGACAGGAGAATCCCTTTCTGAAGGTTACTTGATTGCTTAACCTGAAGTCCAGTGTTTACTCCTATAAACTGCTCTGTCTTCCTCATCCATTTTCTAATGCCAGAGCGTGTGCATTTCTTCTGTACTGTCTGCAGTTGTAGTTAAAGCATCTGGAGAGTCTCCGAGGAACAGGAAATCGGAGCTGCACACCACTGAGCACTAGCGACGCCCACAAGACTCTGAGTACCAGTGGCTGTGGCAGTCCAGAGTACGGATGGAGAGCTATGGGCAGGATCATGCAGGCACCTCTCAGAAAGGCTGCTGTTGGCCCTGGAGGTTCAGTGCACTGCAGCCCAAGTAAGGGCAATGGTTTTCATGTCAGTCTGATGCCACGTGCTCAAGACTCGTTGAAGTCTGTTGCCCCGTAGCAAGCGAGAGCTTGCTGGCTGCTTGCAGGATGACTTCACGATACTGACAGATGCATGTTCACCTCACAAAAAGGCTGGAGAAATCCTGGAGGGAGCTAACAATTCTGTATCTATCTGCTGAGCATATCACCGGTACTCAGTGAATATTCACAGTGAAGATTGTTCATCTGTGCAGGAAGAAGGGAAAAAATAATTTCTGGTTCTCTTATTTCTATTTGCAATCCTATAGGCTCTTGCATACAATGTGTTGGGTTATATCCTTCCTGCAAGTGTGGCATCATAATTGATGGTATAGGTCCCTTTCCTTCTTTTTTTTTTTGTGTACTTTTATCACATACAGAGTCTGTCAAACAGCGAATAGGTGAGGTTGAACCACCTACAAGGAGGGGAGACTGCTGCATCCTTGGGAAACTGCTAACCCTGCTCAAATGGAGAAGGTTCAAAATATTTAATGATATGGGATCTGGAGAAACTGTACTGAGGAGAAGCCAGACATGCCTCAGAGATGATGGACAGAATAATTTCCTAAGACCTAGAGGGGACCAAACTGCATTTTCTGCCACTCAAAAACATTGGGATGGTCGGAATTGAGGACACAGTAGGTAGGAGGAGAGCTGTGTATGAACCTTTGCCTTTCTGCTTAGTCTTACCTAGTTGCTTTGAGTTTTCTTTATTTAAAAAAAAACCCCAACTTTTCTTGTTCTATTCGTGTTCTGATGAAACATAGGTAATTTTTAAGTTCAAAAAAACCTTTTAATCTTTTGCAGCGTCTCATTGTGAGAAGAAGATACAGGCACATCCACCTCAAAGCTCTGGCTGACGGAGGGTACACAGGCACTATTTTGCCAAACGAAGAGGCTCTGTGCCTTTCAGGCAACTGCCCAGCCTTTCATCTGTCAGACACAGAGTCAGTGGGCGTTTCCTCTGATACTCCTCTCTGTTGTCCCAGGGCTTCACAGTAAGAAGCAAAAGCCAGCTTGTTCACCACGAGCATAATTTACGGCTGGCCTGCAATGCCCCCGAAAAGGAGCAGCCATGTAACACGCGGGGATTGTTCCTCTTGCGAAGTCACAGGCCTGGGTGCCCCCAGAGCTTGTATTCTGCTTTCTGCCAACGGTGGGGCCACCTGGCATGGGAGCTGCACCAGCCCAACTTCTCCAGGTCAGGCGCAGCACGTGTCAAAGGCGGGAGAGAAAGGGAGCAGCTTTTTCAACTTTTTGGGCGATTCTGACCTGCTCAGATGAGTCGTGTAACTTAAAAGAAGCTGCAAAACTAAGCCAGCCTACGCAAGAGAAGACAACAGCCTATATATAAATACCAACCTATATAACTTTTCCCCTGTCAGTTCCATAAGTAGCTAGAGAAGAACAAAGCTTTGAAGTGAGTCATGTTAACTCCCTTTCTCTCGCTCTCTTTTTTTTTTTTTTCCTAACTCTGAATGTTATAAGGAAGCTCAGAAAACACATTGGTCAGAATTTTTAATCATGAAGATCAGCGTCAAATTATAACTCTTTCAGGAGATTGTAATGAACTGCCTAAGCCAGTAATTCTATTTGCATAATTGGGAATGAACATTTATCTTCCTCGAATAATTTTGTAGCCTTACTGGTAAGTCTGACGCAGTGATAGCTCACCATCAGCTTTCTTTCCAGCGCTACATATTCTTGCAACATCGGTCTGTTCCTGCTACTAGCTTAAAAGCAGGAATGCACACCTACATCTTTTATATCCACGTGGTTATTACAAACTCAATTTCCATTATGACTCAGCAGAATTAGCACATAATACACAGTTTGACTCCTATTAGATCAAAAGTAGAGTCTGCTAGTGCTGTATAGAAGCCCCGATTGTGCTGCCCTGTTACCCAGTATTCACATTCAGCATTAATACATGTATCTTTTGAAAAGTCCCTACCTCTTAATAACTCTGACCCCACCAGCAAGTTGCTGAGGAGAGTGACACATGGCTAGAAATACAAAGAGACACACTTCATATTATATTTAAGAGCTATCTTTATGTCTGATAAGATATTAATAGATGTCAGAAATTTCAGTAACACTTGCTCTATCATTATTAATTAGAGCTGTGGGGAAGTACTTGCCTGGCTGGTGAACCCTGTTAAATGTTTCTCACATTAACTGACATTTACTCACTCGTCACTATGTTGGAGGTGAAAAAGAAAACAAACAAATAAAAAAATCAGAGAGCCATTCTGCATGGAACAGTACATGTTAGCAGAGAGTAGATTACATCTACTGAGCCTCAAAGACTACAAAAAAGGTCTCAGTATTTCTCTGCCTCTTTCCCTGAAAGATCTTAATGAAGAGTCTTAAAGAAGTTAAGCCACTTGCTTCTCAAAGAGTACGTGCAATGCAGGCAAATATTACTAGCTCTGTTTTACAAAAAGGGAAATTAAGGCGTGCATACTGCAAGTGCATTGCCCAGGGCTACAGGAGGAGCCAGTGGCAGAGCTCTGAACAAAATCCTGAGCTTTTGGCTACCACATCCATGTTTTAGAGTCCAGATCATCCTTCCCACCTGGCTGTGAGAAGGATCCACGTTGTTGGCTGTTCCACAGAACTGCCTAAATCCACGAGAACTTTCCTGGGGAGACTCTGCATCACCGCTACACTGCAAATGGGATTTTGAAAAAAATGAATGTTTGTATCACTGTCAGACACACTGGGAGGAGAATGGGAGAAAGACAGGGAAAAAATGTGCAATAATAGTACCCACTCCTTCTTGACTGTCACTGTCAACTTGGTTTTGGACATAACAAGAAGCAGTTAAGAGAAATTTTAGAAGATTTAGGTTTTTTCAGTGTAGGTCATACTCATAGTTAAGTGTTGTTTGGGTGTTTTTTTTCCAGCACATGCAGTGCAAGAGAGATTTTGCTTAAGTTGTCAATACAATGTTTATTTTGTAAACATATTTGTCAAGTTTGCAACACTTACTCTGCCTGAAGGGTACCTTGAACCTAATGTTATTCCAGCAGCCTTGACTTTGATTGATTGCACATCAGGAAGCTTAAGTGCAGAAAACTCCTACACAAAATCACTTTAAAGTATGGAAATTAAAATTTAAAGGCTGCTTCTTTAACATGCTTCGTGTGCCAGAGCAGCCACAGCCCCAATCTAAAATGTGGGGGCAGCAAGGAGGAAGGGGGGCACAGCCATTCAGCCCTACTCCCACAGGACATGTCATAGGCACAAACATTGCAGTAAGTGGTGCTAACGTGGGAGGGGAGCAAAGGAAAAAAGCCTCCATAGCCTCCTGCTTCTAACAAACACACATCTGCTTAACATCCCTAGCTGCCAACTGATTGCAAAAGAGCACAGAAAAAGCCACAAACAGGACCTGGTTCTCCAACAAACATGCCTGCCATATCCCTTTCATGCACATCGCATAAAAATCCGTCATTGCCATCCAGTTGACATTAATATGCTTTTGCCAGAGGAAGGGGTGTACGCAGCATCCTCAGCCAAAGGCTTCTTATCCTTTGTGAAAATCTTCACAGCTGCCCAGCATGTTTGACAGCAGCTGTTCCTGCACAGGATGGTCTCCACAGAGGATCTGAGCTGCTGGGGACTTCTTTGCATTCTTATCTGAGGGCTGATATTTTTAGAGTACTCCTCAATATATCTTCAGGAAGACCGCAAGTCAGTGTTCCTGTTGGCACCAGTGTTGCAATGCAGCAGGTGCATTGGCACTGATTTTCCATTGCTACAGTAAAACCCCACAATCTCATTCCTGAGGAAAATGTCATCCTTTTACAGGGCAGGTGGGTTCTCATGACTGCATTATGTCCAATGGCCTGTGAAGTCATTTGCTGTATCATACTACGTTTGTTCTTTCAACTTGACTCAAGCAATGTCCCCCTCTTGGCCTTTCTTAGCAACCCAGTTCTCTTAAGTATTGGCTTTTTTCTTTTCCACCTAATGGATGTACAAAGGAATAACAATTAGCTGGAGGGGAGTATTTAATTCATCTTTCCTCTCTGTCCAATATCCCTTTGATCATAGATACATGAAAGTTCTGGGTACTTAAGTCCAAACACTTTGCCCTTGTTTAGCTGCTGCTTAACTCTGGAGATAACTTAAGTTCAGTAGGTCCTTCATCATTTAACTTCAACATTTTCTCATGCCCAGAATATGTCCTTCTATGTGCAGTGAGGTGTCTAGCTCCAACCTGGGTCCAAGCATGATTCAGGAGCTACAATAAGAACATAAAGGGACTCTGCACAGGAGTTCATTCAGAGTCCACCAAGCACACGCTGACAGCCTCAGGTGCTTTACAGAAATGTCTTGGTAGCTGCAGGAATTTTAAAATAAAGTCATGCCAGCCTTTCCATTGGAAGCTTTGTGGCACCGACACTCACCAAGGAAGAGGGAAGTACACCTTAAATGCCTTCCCAAGCCTGAGAGTGCTTCTCTTCTGCCTCCCACAATATCTGTATCAGGCCACAACCAGGGCTGGGAAGAGAAGGAGCTTTAAAGCTCAAATGGGAGCTGTTCTGGTGCACAAAAAGGAAAGCAAGATTCATTCATTTTGTAGCAAGGAAGAGGAGAAAAGGAGCCTTAGATGCCTCTGGTATATTGTCAGTCACTGGCTAGAATGAAGAAGCACCTTATCTGCTTCTGAACTTATTCCCTCTCTGTCCAATTTGAAATAATAGTACTGCTGTTGTCAGAGGAACAGTCCTCAGCTATGTGAATGATAGGGGAAGGATTCAGTTCACCACCTGAACAGATAGGCAGCTCCAGGGTAGACTTCATCCCATCCACTTTAGATGTTGATTGGCCATAGGGATGAATTGGAACTCTGGAAGTATCAATTTCCGTCCGCTGAAGAGGGAACTAAGATAAAGAATACCTGCTAGCCAAATCAATCCAAAAATCCAGGTCAGGCATTTGAAGGGGGGAGGAGGGGGAAGCTAGAAATACAGGGGAGAAGAATCCAATGAAATTAACTTGGGATTCAAATCAGAAACTATAAAGACATAGGGTTCCCTGACTCATTCTGTCCTCTTTCTTGCTGCGAGCTGTCTCCTAATTGGAAGAGAAGTTCCCGTGTTTTATACTGGTTTGTCTATTTATCTTCAAGGCTTATCAGAGACAGAGATGATTAAAACACAGTTTGGAAAAGCCTTTCAACACTGCCATTTATTTTAAATATTATTGTTTAGCCACCAGTTTCCCTGTGGTAATTATGCTATGTTTAGGCTTTGGGGGTTTTTAATCGGTGTTTTCCTGTGGCTTGGGTGTGATTCCTGCAGAAGCCTTGTAATAACCAAATAACTAGGACAGCCTAATCTAATAATTTGTGCATGCATATGATGTTCAGGGGGATTATTAAAGTTATTTTCTCACTAAAATGTTATCAGCTTAGAAAGCCGAGCTGTTCCAGGCCGATGGCTTTTTATTGCAAAAATGTTTAATACAGTTGTATGCACCAGACTGCAGTTGCACATGCTAATGTCATTTATTCAATGGATTTTGCCTTTTGAAAGGAACCTTGCTGCTCTCTAATTTTTGCATTAAAAAAGTCCTAACAACCAAAATAATGTTGTTCAAATGACAAATGTTTGCTGAAGCTGGAAGCTGGAGTATTTGTCTGGACTTTAGTCTAGGGTTGGATATGGTTTAGTTTGACAGGACTTGTTATTAACTTAGGACATGAGGCCTTGAGAATTTTCTCCTACGTTCATAGCATTGTATTTCAGGCCCCCAGCACAACCAATTTAAATGGTTCCATGGGTAGAATCTAATCAATTTTGCACAGGAAGATGGAAGTCAGTCCCTTAGTACTAATTTCCCTGTAATGTAAAAACAGTGACAACAAAGAAAGGCAAAAAAAAAAAAAAAGAAATGAAATAGCATGAATGGAAATAGCATTACTCAGATATTTTTCTTCTGCTGGAGTAGTCTAAATTTCAAAGCCATCTCCCACACATACACTTATATATAACGTTCTGGAACACAATACTTCCTCAGATGTTGCATTCGTTGTCACACAGTTTATTCCTAGATATGGGGTATTTTGCTACAGAAAGCAAAACTACATCAGTATTTTTCTGCTCTAATGATTCATTCTGGACACTGAAAGAAAGACCTGATATACAATAAAGCAGGAGCACAAGCAAAGGGAGAGAGATAAAGATATGGGCAGACAAATGTCAAATATTATTCAGTTGCTTGGCCCATGATATGCACAGTATGTCATGACTCTGCACTCATACGTGTCTCATTTTTCTCATTTGAATGATAATTCTTCTTGGTGTAATTGTAGCAAATATAGCCATAATGCAATTAACATTGTATCCATTATCCTTTCAGTGAATTACCTTAGATTTTTCTGAAGTTTCAGAACCCACACTAGGAAGGCTTTGTTTAATCAGCTAGAGAGCCCATAGCACCAAACTGTGACAAGCCTTTCTTAGAGACTCTGAGGAGACAAACGCTTAACCTGCTGTTCATATACCCTTGTTGCTTAGCCTTGATTATGGCACAAATAATGTTTACTGCAGAAAAGTTCAAATAAAGCATTGACCTCTAAAGTTCAGTTATATCGGAATGTTCCCGTAGTTCTTTGAGAGTGTTATGCAAAGCCTCTTGTTAAACAAGGTCGCTGCCAGATGTGGTAAGGAAAACGAAGATGTTGTCAGGTCTCTGGGAGCTCTAGCAAGGCTTGGTTGCCCTGACCAGTCCCACTTGAGCCCCCAACCAAGCTCCATCTATCCATGGGTCCAAGAGTATCCTAGTTTCATCTGTGCCATACCTATAGGCTGTGCCCAGCCATGTCTCCTGCATGGACCTGTGTTATAGTTGGCCCTACAACCAGCCTGGCCTCCAACTGTACTCAGTGGCTGCCTGGACTTCCTGGATCAACCCTGGTTGGATCTGGGATCTCTCTTCCTTGCCTCCAGTCCTGTCTCTCCTCCTAGTTGTACCCCAGCCCTTGCTCACCACCTCACCTCATCTGGGACTGTCACTGGATCACATCACTGTCACCACCCCCATCCTGCCCACATCCTGTGGGTCAGTACCCTGACCCAGCTTATGCTGTAGAAGCCCTTGGCCCCTGACTTGCTCTCCCTCATGGAGCAGCTTGACTTATGCTGCTCCCTGGCAGATATCATTGGGCTATCACTGCTACTATCGCAGTCATTTATGACTTCATTCTTTGTGGATCTTTCCCACTGCTATAGTTTTGGACTCTGAAGGCATTTCAATATATAAAGAACAAAGTGCAAAGCTCTACCTGCTGTCCTACATTGATTATCAACCTGGGTTTGGAAAGCTTGCTTCATCAGGGAAGCCAGTAGATGTGGGGTTATTTTGATTTTAGCAAAGCTTTTGGTACTGTCTCTCACAGTATCCTTTTGGACAAATTGTCCAGCTTACAGCTAGTTGGGTGAGCAATTGGCTGAGGGGTCAGGCTCATAGAGTTATAGTAAATGGAGTTACATCAGGCTGGCAGCCAGTCACAAGTGGGCTTCCCTAGACCTGAAGTTTAGGGTCAGTGCTCTTTAATGTTTTTATAAATGATCTGGATGCAGGAATTGAATGTACATTAAGTAAGTTTGCTGATGATACTAAACTAGGAGGAGCTGTGGACTCTCTTGAGGGTAGAGAGGCCTCACAGAGAGCTCTGGATAGGCTAGATAGCTGGGCAATCACCATCCATATGAAATGGTGTGTCAGATTCTCCACTTGGGATGGGGTAATCCTGGTTATATGTACAAATTGGAGGTCAATAGGATGGAGAACAGCCCCATGGAAAGAGATCTGGGGGTCTGGGCTGATGACAAGTTGAACACGAGTCAACAGTGTGCCCTGGCAGCCAAANACAAGTTGAACATGAGTCAACTGTGTGCCCTGGCAGCCAAAAGGGCCAACCATGTCCTGGGGTGCATCAAGCATAGCATAGCCAGCCGGTCGAGGTCAAGGGTGGTGATTGTCCCACTCTACGCTACACTGGTGCAGCTCCACTTCTAGTACTGTGTGCAGTTTTGGGTGCCTCAATATAAGAAGGACATTAAACTATTAGAGTGTATCCAGAGGAGGGCGACCAAGGTGGTGAAAGGCCCCGAGGGCAAGACTTATGAGGAGTGGCTGAGGTCACTTAGCTTGTTCAGCTTGGAGAAGAGAAGGCTGAGGAGTGACCGACCTTATTGCAGTCTACAGCTTCCTCAAGGAGAGCAGCAGAGGTGGAGGTGCTGCTCTCCTCTCTCTGGTGACCAGTGACAGGACACGAGGAAATAGTATGAAGTTGCCTCAGGGGAAGATCAGATTGGACATTACGAAAAGGTTCTTCTTTGAGAGTGTGGTCAGTCACTGGAACATTTCCCCAGGGAAGTGGTCATAGCACCAAGCCTGTCAGAGTTCAAGGGGCATCTGGACAATGCTCTTAGTCATATGGTTTAGTTTTTGGTAGTCCTGCAAGAAGTAGGGAGTTGGACTTGATGATCCTTATGGGTCCCTTCCAACCTGAGATATTCTACAAGTCTATGATCACGCAAATTATTGAAAATTAAGAGTAAATATTATTGTTGAGAATATTTATTTTTCTGTATAAGAGTTTCAAAAATCAACATTTAGTGTGCAAGAGTAGTTTTCTAGAAGTGTGAAAGCTACAGAACTTTCAAATAACAACCATAGTGATCCTGGGGAATCTCAAGTCCAATGAAAACTTCTTTTTGGACTTTAATGATCTTCTTTTAACTTATCAAATCTGATGAGGAAAGACACAAGGTAATAAATACATAATAATTCATGACAGGATGGCTAAAAGCTGCTGATGCAAAATTATAAAGCTTCAAGACACCCTTCCCACTTTAGGTCTAGCCAGAAACATCAAACTTCACAAGACCTGCAGGACAGCAAAAGCTCTACAACAGAAACAACTCAGGCAGTCTCCCCAAACTTTTGTGCTGCCGAGGCTGCTGGTAACGTACCTACTTTTCTTGAGTTGTCTCTGTCCCTTCTTCACAGGTAGGAATGAGAGAGGACAGAGCACTTCTTTGGGGAAATTGCTGACTTTCCATGTGTGCCCTTGCTCCCTCTGTCTGCAAACAATGAGTGAATGGTTTCCTGCTTACAGGAACCATAGTTTTCTCCACTTTTAATCTTTCCTTTTTTTTTTGTGGAACACTTTTTTTTTTTTCCCCCAGTAATCCAGAACAAAAACACTTGGAAAGTAAAACTTTTAGGAGTTTTGCAGTTTTGGTAATTTTATCCTAGTCTTCCACACCATTTTAGCAAATCCTGTCTTCAAGTTATGACCCATTGCCTACACAGATTCACGTATTAGGATGCTCAAAACAAAGATATCCAAACTGTCATATGCTATAATTAACTGGTTTTGGTGAGTTCTAAGATGGACTGTAATGAAATCAGAATGAAATTCAAGAGGAGAAAAAAAATGGTAGTTGGGATGATATGATTTTGATCCCCTGGTATGAAACACACAAGGAGTAGTGACAAACATTTATACCATGTGAAATCATTGCTTTTATTGGGCAGTTCAACTGAGTCACAAAAGGAGAATGACAGCGATTTGTTAAGAATATGAACATCATCTTTCTAAAAGTAGTCATCAGTCATGAATCTGGTGTAGAATATAAGTCCCAAAATAGGGCTGTTTTCAATCCTTATTTCTGTTTTCCAGTGACCTTATGGTCACAGAAACTTCTACTGCCAGGCAAGAACTCTCTTTTTTACTATTTTACTGAGCTCCTGCACAGCAGAGATTTTTCCCTTAGCTCCTGTGGGCCTGACACAAAATACATGTGTGAAAAGATGCCCTAACTGCAACTTTTAAGGATCTAATGCAGCTTCTTTACCTGACCTTACATTTACTGGCAAACAGCTCACTGGTGTTCACTTTTGATCAATGTCACTGTCATTTCTAGGCTCATCTTCATTCACGAGTAATGGCAGAACCTCCTCTCTCCATTTCTACCCTTAGGTAATGGCAGGATACCCACGATTTGCGGGTACTGACTGTTTCATACAAGACCACAGTTGACTACATTGAGAAACGCAACATAATATGCACATCACTTCTTTGGTCCTGCTAAGACAAGTGAAACAACATAATGCTACGTTGGCATCTGAGGAAGCCTGATGCTATGGTAACCTGCCACATGAAACATCCCTTAGGAAGCCCCTCTATCTGCAGCAGATGGGGATCAACTAAAGTCTCCAGCAACACACAGTCTCCACATAAACATTCATCGAAACCTTGAGTCAGTGCCCGGCTGCACTGCACGGCTTCGGCTCTGCAGTTTGCATGCTCCAAAACGAAACATGCGGCTAAATTTGGACAAAGGAGGAATACTCAGCACCTGACAGGACAGACTCTAACAGAGCCAGCAAGGTGACTTCTGACAGGTGGAAGTAACTGCAGTTTTCCCTACATTATTATTTTACCTGCTTTCAATAAGTAGTGCCATTCTGAGAATTTTAATTCACAGTTGCCTATGTGTATGCAACTTCAAACCACAAAATTTTCCTTGTAAACCATGTAATTTCTCTGCCAAAAGGAGATACGATGAGCCTGAATCCCTTTTAATCTATATTTGGTGAGCAGCAGTACATGCTAAAACCCCTAATCACATCCTGTGTTTTACCAGGACCACAGGTGAAGAGGTGCTGTCTAACCTTTCCCAGCCCCCAGCTAGTTCCTTCACATTCAAATGGTTCATTTATGGATAATGACCTCCAGGGCCACAAGAAAGCTTTGGTGCACTTTATACTGGTTGCACTGAGTTGTAGAGGGACAGGGACATAGAATCCACCCAGTCTCAGGGACACAGGATCTGTCCATGTGTGTTTGGAGACTTTGGCCATTCCCAAGCTTGCCTGAGCACAGTAAAATTCCCGTGCCCATCCTCAAAGTCTTCTGCTCTCTTCCAAAATGAAGTCCAATACTTAGCTCAGATGCACTGGAAGCACAGGTCAGCACCGCAGATTGGGCTACTGGTGCCCAGGTTGTGCTGTGGGGGTAATAGAGAGCAGTCAGGGAGTACAGTCTGAGCAGGAGCACGCCCTGTCTCCCCCAGCTTTTACCAAAATCAAGCAGGAGGACGAACAGGATTCACTTCTCACAAGCAGCTACTGACAGTGAACACACAGTTCACCCTTTTCTCTGCCACTCAGAGCCGAGGACCAGGTGCCTATAAGCTGTCATCCTCTAAACTCATCAACCCCTGGAAGTGCAGCAGGCAAAGGCAGTGTGTTAAACTGCCTGTAAAATCCCCTCCTAGCCCCGGTCTGCACGGCATAGCAAGCGCAAGCACTTACAAAAAGTCACAATTTCACACCAGCAAGTTTCAAGAACACGCATTTTCCCTTGGGGCTTGCGATTTTAATATACTTGAAATAGATTTGTATTGTGTTTATCCTCTCCATTCTCACGTCAGAGAAA
>VUYV01000018.1:7219873-7297222 GCA_008711295.1 Anarhynchus alexandrinus
CTTTTTTTTTTTTTCCCCAGTAATCCAGAACAAACACTTGGAAAGTAAAACTTTTAGGAGTTTTGCAGTTTTGGTAATTTTATCCTAGTCTTCCACACCATTTTAGCAAATCCTGTCTTCAAGTTATGACCCATTGCCTACACAGATTCACGTATTAGGATGCTCAAAACAAAGATATCCAAACTGTCATATGCTATAATTAACTGGTTTTGGTGAGTTCTAAGATGGACTGTAATGAAATCAGAATGAAATTCAAGAGGAGAAAAAAAATGGTAGTTGGGATGATATGATTTTGATCCCCTGGTATGAAACACACAAGGAGTAGTGACAAACATTTATACCATGTGAAATCATTGCTTTTATTGGGCAGTTCAACTGAGTCACAAAAGGAGAATGACAGCGATTTGTTAAGAATATGAACATCATCTTTCTAAAAGTAGTCGTCGGTCATGAATCTGGTGTAGAATATAAGTCCCAAAATAGGGCTGTTTTCAATCCTTATTTCTGTTTTCCAGTGACCTTATGGTCACAGAAACTTCTACTGCCAGGCAAGAACTCTCTTTTTTACTATTTTACTGAGCTCCTGCACAGCAGAGATTTTTCCCTTAGCTCCTGTGGGCCTGACACAAAATACATGTGTGAAAAGATGCCCTAACTGCAACTTTTAAGGATCTAATGCAGCTTCTTTACCTGACCTTACATTTACTGGCAAACAGCTCACTGGTGTTCACTTTTGATCAATGTCACTGTCATTTCTAGGCTCATCTTCATTCACGAGTAATGGCAGAACCTCCTCTCTCCATTTCTACCCTTAGGTAATGGCAGGATACCCACGATTTGCGGGTACTGACTGTTTCATACAAGACCACAGTTGACTACATTGAGAAACGCAACATAATATGCACATCACTTCTTTGGTCCTGCTAAGACAAGTGAAACAACATAATGCTACGTTGGCATCTGAGGAAGCCTGATGCTATGGTAACCTGCCACATGAAACATCCCTTAGGAAGCCCCTCTATCTGCAGCAGATGGGGATCAACTAAAGTCTCCAGCAACACACAGTCTCCACATAAACATTCATTGAAACCTTGAGTCAGTGCCTGGCTGCACTGCAGGGCTTCGGCTCTGCAGTTTGCATGCTCCAAAACGAAACATGCGGCTAAATTTGGACAAAGGAGGAATACTCAGCACCTGACAGGACAGACTCTAACAGAGCCAGCAAGGTGACTTCTGACAGGTGGAAGTAACTGCAGTTTTCCCTACATTATTATTTTACCTGCTTTCAATAAGTAGTGCCATTCTGAGAATTTTAATTCACAGTTGCCTATGTGTATGCAACTTCAAACCACAAAATTTTCCTTGTAAACCATGTAATTTCTCTGCCAAAAGGAGATACGATGAGCCTGAATCCCTTTTAATCTATATTTGGTGAGCAGCAGTACATGCTAAAACCCCTAATCACATCCTGTGTTTTACCAGGACCACAGGTGAAGAGGTGCTGTCTAACCTTTCCCAGCCCCCAGCTAGTTCCTTCACATTCAAATGGTTCATTTATGGATAATGACCTCCAGGGCCACAAGAAAGCTTTGGTGCACTTTATACTGGTTGCACTGAGTTGTAGAGGGACAGGGACATAGAATCCACCCAGTCTCAGGGACACAGGATCTGTCCATGTGTGTTTGGAGACTTTGGCCATTCCCAAGCTTGCCTGAGCACAGTAAAATTCCCGTGCCCATCCTCAAAGTCTTCTGCTCTCTTCCAAAATGAAGTCCAATACTTAGCTCAGATGCACTGGAAGCACAGGTCAGCACCGCAGATTGGGCTACTGGTGCCCAGGTTGTGCTGTGGGGGTAATAGAGAGCAGTCAGGGAGTACAGTCTGAGCAGGAGCACGCCCTGTCTCCCCCAGCTTTTATCAAAATCAAGCAGGAGGACGAACAGGATTCACTTCTCACAAGCAGTTACTGACAGTGAACACACAGTTCACCCTTTTCTCTGCCACTCAGAGCCGAGGACCAGGTGCCTATAAGCTGTCATCCTCTAAACTCATCAACCCCTGGAAGTGCAGCAGGCAAAGGCAGTGTGTTAAACTGCCTGTAAAATCCCCTCCTAGCCCCGGTCTGCACGGCATAGCAAGCGCAAGCACTTACAAAAAGTCACAATTTCACACCAGCAAGTTTCAAGAACACGCATTTTCCCTTGGGGCTTGCGATTTTAATATACTTGAAATAGATTTGTATTGTGTTTATCCTCTCCATTCTCACGTCAGAGAAACCTGTCAGCAATTTGCTATGGGGATAGGTAGAAGGGATGGGAGGAGCGCGCTGGAAATACTAGAAAATCGCCTGCCATCTTCATCAGCTTGATGCACAACAACACGTCAAGCCAAGCGCAGCTCAGTGGTGCTTCCTCTCATGACAAGACAGAGCTTTAGTGTAAGCACCTAAACATATGTGTGTATAGAGATAGCTGTGGCTGCACCACCTCAGCTTTCAGCTTGTCCCTTTTAGGCAACGTCAAACCAGTCAGGCAACCCGCATAGCAATTTTGTCACTCAGGAATGGGCAAACCGACTTCTTTGTGCCACAGATCTGACCCAGAGGTTTTTCCAAGGGGTTGTTCATTGCAGCTGCCAATGTTTTAGAAATAAAGCCACACTTTTTTATTGGGATAATGATGGAAGACTAGAAAATTCCTCCCCTTTTGTTCCTCTGTAGAGCAGGACAAACTCGAACTTCAGTGATATCAGCCAGTTTGTTGTCTTAAGGAAAGCGTAGCAGGTGGCTCCTGGTTTAAATTTGCTCTGTTCCTATCTTTAAATCACTCAGAGTTTGGAGGGATTCTTCCCAAGAAGCAAGCTGCTTGTTATTATGGGGACAATTTAAAAAAAAGTGCCCTTGCAGTAGTGTTCAAAAAGAGTTTTATGAATTGATAGCACTCATGTTTGAAATACCAAGGTTCACGGGCAAAATAAAAACATTCTTTTGGTTTCTTTAACAAAAGGGTAATCACATTAAGATTCACAGTAGGCCTTCTATTTCTTTAGGTTTTTTACTTGAATGCATGCTGAAATAAAAGATCAATGATGGTGTCATTGGCACATAATTTGCAAATGGCTTTGTGAGATGTTTATTGCATTTTGTGTAAGTATTTTTGTATGACCCATGTATTCAATGTGGGTGAGTTGTGGGAAGAGAATGAGTATGACAACTCCATAATCTCCATACAAAAATAAGAGTAACAGGCCAATACTAGTTAGTCATACCTTGAGAAGGTCAAGAAGAACAGCTTATTTACTTTTTGCAAGTCTGATTCATTGCTTTTTGTTCTCTGAAAAATGTCTAGCTGAAATCCGTGCTTAAATCGTGACATTTTTACCCTTCTCTAGTCCCGAATTTTAATACAAAACAACATAAAAACCTGCATATGATAATGTGATGTAATTTTGTCGGATGTCACGTTTACTCACTGCCTGTCTCTGCCATGACTTTTATGTACCTTGCAGATAGCTAGACCCTAATTTGACTAATTTGACATTAGTCAAATTCCACAAGACCAAAATTGGTGACACAGTTATGTAGGACATCTTTTATCCACTTCAGATAACCATTACAATAACAAGCAAGTTTCAAGTTCTCTCTCATAACTCTGCCCTGGCAGAAGATGGACTACTGGCCCCATCATTTGGTGGCACCCATGTTTGTTGTGCATACTTCCCAAAATGGGACCCGGTTTATCACAATTTAATGACATGGCTGACCTGAGACAACTGACTAGCTGGTAACGTTCAACACTAACTGACAAGAGCTATCTCTCTGCCAGCTATTTAATTATAATTAGCTGACATGATACTGGATGTCAAGCTCCTCAGAAGCGTAAGTCATGCAGAGCATTGTGTTAGTTAATTTTTGGCTTCTACATTCCAAGCAAAACTGATGCTTAATCAAGAAAACACATACAAAGTTTTTCTCTCTTTTTTCTTGTGCATGTTATAAGGTTTCAGACTGACATTCATTTCAGAGCAGCCTAATCAGCACACTATTGGTTATGTGAAAAAGTACAACATGTTTGAAAGTGAATGAAGGCAAAGAAGTGCACTGCATACACTGCAACTTTTAAAGTCCCAGTTTCTGGAGCAAAAACACCTGTAACAAGTTTTTCCATATTTTGATTTTTCTATTTTTAGCCTGATTTCTAAGGAAAAGAACTCTGTATTGCTGTGCATGTCCCTCTTGCTGGCCCATGCATATTTCTCTCTGTCAATGCTCAGAAACTTGAAGAAATCAAGCAATTTCAATGAAATTTGATAGTAGGGAAAAAATAAAAGATATCAAATCCCCAAAGCTATTGAATCAGCAGAGATTCGTACCCTAGGAAAAAAATCCTAGAATCAGGGATAGGACCCCCAAAGATCATCTGGTCCAACCTTTCATGGAAAAGGGAGCCTAGATGAGATTATCTAGCAACCTGTCCAATTGCACCTTGAAAACCTCCAGTGATAGGGACTTTACCACATCCCTGGGGAGGTTGTTCCAGTCAATGATTGTTCTCACCATAAAAAAAAAAAAATTCTTTTATTGAGATGAAACTTCTGATGCAACTTTTACCCATTGCCCCTTGTTTTCTCCATGTGGCTCCTTGTGAATAGACGGGAGGAATTTTCTAGTCTTCTATCATTATCCCAATAAAAAAGTGTGGCTTTATTTCTAAAACATTGGCAGCTGCAATGAACAACCCCTTGGAAAAACCTCTGGGTCAGATCTGTGGCACAAAGAAGTCGGTTTGCCCATTCCTGAGTGACAAAATTGATCTCTGTTTTTTTTTATGACTAGTTTGACGTTGCCTAAAAGGGACAAGCTGAAAGCTGAGGTGGTGCAGCCACAGCTATCTCTATACACACATATGTTTAGGTGCTTACACTAAAGCTCTGTCTTGTCATGAGAGGAAGCACCACTGAGCTGCGCTTGGCTTGACGTGTTGTTGTGCATCAAGCTGATGAAGATGGCAGGCGATTTTCTAGTATTTCCAGCGTGCTCCTCCCATCCCTTCTACCTATCCCCATAGCAAATTGCTGACAGGTTTCTCTGACGTGAGAATGGAGAGGATAAACACAATACAAATCTATTTCAAGTATATTAAAATCGCAAGCCCCAAGGGAAAATGCGTGTTCTTGAAACTTGCTGGTGTGAAATTGTGACTTTTTGTAAGTGCTTGCACTTGCTATGCCGTGCAGACCGGGGCTAGGAGGGGATTTTACAGGCAGTTTAACACACTGCCTTTGCCTCCTGCACCTCCAGGGGTTGAAGATATCTCCTATCACTTCCATCTCCATAGTTACTTTCTGTCTGTGGGACTGCATGTGTTAGAGCCTGCAGTGTGAAAACATAAGGAGAAGAGCAAATGAGGAAACCCCATGTTTAAAGTGTGTGTTGTGACAGTCCTAGGGAAACCTCATCTCTGTTTGGAAGCTTAGAAAATTGAAGAGTATAGCGTTTGGTGACTTGAGCAGAACCACATGGCCCATAATATGCAGAGCTGGGTAGGACTGTCTCAACCTTAAGGGTGTTTTTTTTGGCAGAGCAGACGTGGTAGATTTTATACAGTGGGCTCAGTGAGCCCACTGGCACGAGGTGCCCTCATTCAGCTGTGTGCCGCATACATATGAGGTCCAACAGTGGCTCTATTGAGTATGGGCACCCCCATAAACTGTCTGCTTCTGGACCTGAGCCATACCTACAACCTCAGAGAAGTTGGGAGTAGACCCTGAATCTGAAAACACTTGAGTCAACAAATCCTGGTATTCCTCACCCATGCAAGTATCTGTACCTACTCTGTTTCCAGAGTATCTCACACTGAAGAGATGCCTTTAATTAGTGGCAGGATCTGAACAACGTATTACCCTGACCCCTGAGCAACAACTAACAGAAAAAGAAATTAATTGTGATAGGTATACACTGTTAGTACTCCTCAGTGCCCAGCTTACAGACTGTTAGGTTCAGAGCCATTCCTTAGGAAGCATCTGTTCCTCACTGCCTGCCTTGTGCCAAAGCACCTCTACTAAGCCTTTCTTCTCTCCCAATCAACTAATTAATTCCCACAATGGGGAGCAAATTGAATCAATCTGGGATCCATCTTGCCTCCTCCATCTGATCCCTGCACGTGTAACTAACAACCACTGCTGCCTTTTTCTCTGCTCCCCACAGCCAGGCACCTTCCCCAGTCTCTCCAGCCCATTTGCCGATCCCCTGCTGCACACGGGCTCTGTTCAGGAGCTGAAGAGTCCAGCACAAAAGCTCCTGGCTTTCCAAGGAGCAATGCAGAGTGAGCAGGGATTCCTCCAAATGGCATTTACACGCTATCTCCTTCCAGCCCCTGCAGCTGAGAGTACACATTTGACATTCTCATTTGGCTTCTCCTTCTATAATAACCTGCAGCAGATGTTTGATGTTTCACTCAGTACTAACTAGAGATGCGTATTGTTTTAATTTCCGTTAGTGAATCCCTGACACTTTCAAAGTCTTTTTTCATGTATTTTAATAGTCAGCTAATATTCAACACAATTAAAATCTCCATCTCACAGAGGCTATTCAAAATGTGTACTGAAACATGGATTTTCTCTTTCAGAGAAAAAGTGATTAGACTGACCATGCAGCCTACTGAAGGGTTGCCTTAGCTGCACAGGGTTTTTTTAATACAAAACCTGCAGAAGATAACGGTGGCAGAGCTTCGGTCAGAGCCGCTCCAGGATATTATTCCGGGACCATCCAGCAGGAATCCAGTCAGTGCTGAGGAAGGACACAGCCATATGACTGAGTTTCCTAACACTTTAGCAGCTGAGACTTGACATCTACTGCAATTCAGCAGAATGCAAATAAATAACAGCAGAGGAGTTGCTGCAGCCATGATGGGCTACAGACTCAAAAGAAATAGGGTTTGAGGAGGTGAGTTCTCCCTTATTAGAGTAGATGATGTTCCTCAGAAAAGCCAATTGGTTTGGGGATGAGAGACCCTTTATGAGCATAAGGCTGATAGGAAGCATCACAAGCCAATGAACCAACAGAAGTACAGTAAAGGAGTCGGTTGAGCCCTTCTCCCTTTACCTGAAGTGACTCTCTGCTCTCATCGCTATCATCCTGTAGGTCTGACCTAGAAGGGCTATGGTCCCTGTCTCAGAGACTGTCTCACCAGCTCAACTCTCAGCTGATCTGTACTTATGAAGGTGAAGGCAGGGAGGGGATCCCAAGGACATGCAAGAAGCAGATGGAAAGGTGTACTGAGGTACAGGAGCCTGTGTTTTTCTCCAGTCTTGGTCTCTTGCCCTGTCCAACGCTAATGGTGGTGACAGAGTCAATGATCCTACATCCTCCCTACTCTGGCTTTGGCAAGAGGCTGCTGTAAAGAGATGGCTATGGCGTGGCAAGACACAGGGGCAAGGGTGACCCAGAGAAGCTTCAGAGGTGAAACTGCAGGTTGTCAAGAAAGCAGCTGGAAAGGCACCTTCAGTGAGGCAAACGAGACCTTTGCATCCAGATGCACCTTTGCTCTGAATCTTCCTCTTCCCCTGATTCCCATCTCAGCTGAAGCAAGGATGGGGAAAGGGGGAAAAGTTAGGTGGCGGGACAGTGGATGGCATGGCAAAGACAAGTCGAGGAGGGCTTCAAAAGGCTCTTTAAGATTTTAGGCAAAATTGACTTGATCCTGATCAGGCATGCATAAAATTAATTTTCCTCCAGTTAATAATAATAATAATAAAAAGTATATATTCAATACATCCCAAAACATTAACAACTACTTCCTCGATACACTGAGGTGCATTACATTTCTTTAATTATACCCTTTTCTTATAAAAGCGCCAGTTCCCCGCCCCCCTCCCTCAATCTTTGCTTGAATTTTTATCCAAGGAGATTATAGATGTTCAGAAAACAATTTTCTTACCAAGAGCTGTGTATTTGCTTTGAATAAGGAAATGGTCACAAAAGGCATCAGAGAAAGTCTCTTGCAATGGGAGGGGTTTAAAAATCTCAATTCTGTGAGTTGCTGAACACTCTTCCTCCAACAGAGTTTCAGCACAGCAGCTACCACAGCTCCGTGCTCCCCTCGCCACGTGCAAGGCTGTCGCTCGCCCCCACTGCCCACCCCACTGGGTGCTTCTCCTCCACTCACACACGTGCAACATTTGAGCTCTTTCTTCCGGGAAGTGGGGGTTGTCTGAGTTGTAGGAAGGAAAATATGAAGTTCAGGGTAAGGATTTATTTTGGTTTTCAGTGTGTAAGAAAAGGCGTGAAGTATTGCTAAAAGCATTATTTGTAGTCAGGAATACTCAGGTGTCTTTATAGGGCTTTTCTATACTGAAGTCATGAACGTAGAGGCAAATCAGCAGCAGACGTTCAGTTTGAGTTATTTCTTTTGGAGGGGGCAAAGGGCAACTCACTTTTACTTTTCAGTTTTTATTAGGGCTTGCGCACTTGTAAAAAATCCATGTGTGCTGTTGTCCTAATGGTTCTGAGGAGGTACAAATCTGTCCAACAAACAAGAAGAGGTGAGTGATGCTGCTCATAATGCTTATGTAAAATCCTGCCTCTCTCACACTGTTTTCTTCCTCAGTCCTAAATGCAGCTTCCATCAGTCTCAGATGAGGGAACTCAGCAGTTAAGGTGGCTTATTTTCACACCTTTATAAAAGTCACAATCAAAAGCTGTAGGACCTCTGCCCTGGAGGCAGGGAGGGAGGGAGACTGGCATGTAGCAAAATCATTGTTCTTTTTCTCTAAAAGGTGAAGTCGCCAATTATTCTCATCCCTTCACACAGGGCCTCATTTGCTCAATAAGTCTTAATTACTGTAATCTAAACTTCAGTTTCTTTTTTCATCCTGGCTACCTGCAGTAGATAAGTTGCCTTCTAAAGGATTTCATGTGAGTGGGCAGGACTGACTCCTTATACAGGCTAAAAATATTTGCTGTCTTAATGCCATGGTAGGTTCCATCCATAAGAGGATTAATTAAACCATGGCTGTGAATACACAGATATCGTGGCCACCAACCACAGAGCACATATGCACACACACAGAGTGAAATGAATTAATGTCTCCAGAGAACTGTGTCACTTCATCTGTCAGTGAACTTCTCCATCCGGGCCCTGTTTGGCTGGCTCTGAACTGCATACAAGGGATCTCATCCCAATTTGGGGTCCTTTCAGGCAGGATTGAGTCCTAGCACACAAGAGACAGCAGGGAGTGCTCCAGACCTCCTCTTCTGTCTCTACACAGACCCTGAGGATGCCAAGAGATGTCTGTCAGGGACTCCCCCAAACACAGCCTTCAGGAGGCTGCATCTCACAGGGTAGGATTAACCCACACTTCACCAAGGAATATTGCAGATGACTTTACAAACCAGTTGTTGCAGAACTGAGGATGCCACCAGCTGTTCCCTGGGGGACAGGGTGTTTTTGTGACCTTATGATGTCACAACGTGCTAATAGCAACAATACCTGCAATAGCAGGCTGGCCAGAGCAGAGGAGGGCAGAGTTGGCTCACCTACTATATGTCAGCTTGTGACTGCTATTTTGCTTTAGAATGGGTTTGGAGTTCACAAGTAAACTTCGCACATCATCACAGAAAGAATTTGCCGACTGCCAGCGGTTGAGTAGTCTCCAACCTTGCCCACCATCAGCAGCGTTATCCACAGCTACTGATGGGCTCTGCTGTTGTCCAGACTGACAGCCAAATAGGATATTGAACTTTTTTATGTTATTGACCAGGGGTAGGTGAAGGTAGAGAACCATGGGTGCACAGCAAGTATTCAGCAGGTACAAAATTGTGTTCAACATGATTCAGAGAAAAATAAGTACCAGCTGAGTGCCTTACCTCCCATCTACTGCCTACTCTAGGAGATTGGAAAAGTGCAAAGAGACCAGGGGAAGGAGAAAGGGAAGAGAGGGAGAGAGGTTTTTTCTCTGTTGCACAAATAACTATAGACTTTTAATTAAACACATTTCAAGAACAAGCTTCTTGTTTTTAGCTCCAGGCAGAGCAAGAAGCTAATTTCAAATTTTTCTTGAAGTGCTGCTGGCCCTGGGACATGACCATGTCTTGCCCCTCTCGGAAAGTTCCTACTGCACATACTGGGCTGGTGAGACGTACTGGTTCTGAGAGCTGCTTTCCAAGGCTTTGGCATGAGCTAGGGTTCCTCACTTCTCATCGGGTCAGGGGTGAGACCGCTGCCAAAACATCATAGAGAGCTTAGATATTTAAAGGATTATGCTGCCATAATTATGCGTGTGGGGCCCTAAATAGCATGAACCATTTGCATTTGATTCTCAGATATCACTGTGGAGTTTAGAATATGTCTATGTGGTATGAGGATGTCTTTTCAGATAAGTAAATTAACCCTTAGCTAATTTACCAATATACCTTTCCCATGTCTGTTTGCTCACTGTCACTACAAAACACTGCGTTCTCAAGCAGATTCCACAGGAAGTCGGTGGTGAAAGTTTTCTCCTGTAATTCAGAGGTTCCTATGTCTATATTACAAGGTGTGCATGTCTACACCACTGGCTGTACTATCCCAGTATCCGTATAGCACAGCCCCTTCCCATTCTATGTGTAGCGTGAGTTTGGGCACCTGGCATAACACATCAGCCTTTCCCTCAGGTGACACTGAGCTTTTTTGGGAACCTATAAGCAATTTGTCTGCTTGATGCCGAACACAGGATATCACTGCAAGAACTGATGGGGTAGGTCGATGGGCACACTGGTTGGGCATAAGCTACCTGATTCACTCACATAATTTGCCCTGCCATAGTCCACAAAGTTCACGTGTACCTCAGAGGACGATAAAGCAAACCTGGCTTAAGCACAGAACTTGGGAGTTTAATGCAGTTTGCCACTGGCTCTTAGCGTGATGCCCTTGACAGTGTCCAAAACAGCCCGTGTCAAGTCAGTGCAGCTGAGCTTACCCGCAGCAGCATTGCTGGCACACTGGAGGCAGCTAAGCAAATGGATTTTCTGTTAGTTAGTTTAGATTGGGAATTTATTTTCAGTTAATCAAAGACAAACTAACAAAAAGAGAAGTGAAATTCTTGTAAAGCAATTTAGCCAGCTGGGTTACAGCTCTGGATCACACCTTATGACAAATGAAAAGGGAAGGAAATTCTGAAACATGTCCTTATGATTTTTGTCAGTGCCTATGCTGTCGTTCTTTGTATAAGTGGTGTGCGTGTTTATAGATTGCAGCTACCTGCGTGAATCTATCAGACCATGCAGAGCTTTATCGTATAAGACAGCAGGACAATGTCAAAGCATTTCAGCACAGAATGTGAAAACAGAGAATGCAAGGAGAGGCTGGTAACCTCAGAAAAAAAAAAAAGGTGAGAGTAAAACCATATCCAGGACCATTACACAAATAATACAATTTTTAGTTTTATAAATCAGGTATGAGCTCTATCTTGTCTGTTCACATAAAAAAGGTGATACCCAAGTGTTAGTGGGTTTTACTGCTTTCCAGTAAATGTAAGCCATGCATGTGTAATAGTCCGAAAATAAAAATTCTGTCTTGAAAATACTTGGAGTTTGATTTTTTTGTTGTTTCTGGGATCATAAAACACCATCCTGACCCCAGAAAACTTTCCTGAATTTCACAGATCAATATTTTCAAGTAAAAAATAAGATTCTACTAAAAAAGTCCCCGTATATGGTCAAAATCCCTATTCTTAAACAGACAGCTTGAGCACTTTCTACACAGATATGAGTCCAGAGCATCACTAGGGCCTCTGTGCACTGCTGGAGGGTAGAGTAGTTGACATCAGCACTTGCTGCTTCTCCAAGAGCCAGAAATGCCAGGTAAGCTCAGTGACACTTAACGGAGACACATGTGAATGACACACTGGAAGGAGCAGATCTCAAGAAGCACGTGCTCCAGTGTCTTCTCACATATCCACGTGCCTCACCCAGAGAGCCCTAACAGAGGTGCCTCCTGTATCTCGCTTCTGATGCATATCTCCCGAGCCTGCCAACTCAGCGTGAAAACCCCGTGAAGAGAGGCCCTCTCCAAAGCAATCACACTTCTGTACCTGATCACAGCTGGGAGCCCTGTAAAAACAACCTTTCTCACAGTATCCTGGCAACTTCGGATGGAGTGTGCTTATGTGGGAGGGAAGAGAGGGAGGAGGGGGGAGGATGGGTGGCTGTTTGAAAACATTTGTATAAATATGTTCACTTCAAGTTCATTTCTACAAGTGACACGAATGGTACAATTACAGATTGCTTTGTGCATTTTTTCCAGTGCAGATTTAGTTTTGTATGAAACCACCAATTTGCAGATTTTCGGCCAAGTTCATAGCGTCAGAAATGACAGTTAAAGGCAAAAAGGATGCAAGATAATTACTTGCCTCCAATTCCGTTCTAACACTCAAATCCCAGTTGCATTGCTCTTATCTGCTGTTATATCTGCCTGTTATTACCAGGCATTTGTAGCAATGGCGAAATAGTTAAAGGCTTTTTGTGATGTAGCAGTAAGCAGAAGTGTTGAACATGTATAATATCCTTGATAAAATTCTCAGAGGAGGGGAATATTCTCTGCAGTTGGCAAAGCATGTGCTTATTTGTTAGGTGAAATGGAATTGCACTTCTGCTTTAATCTTGTCACAGAATTCTTGCACTTTAATCCATTTTTGAGAGTGCAAATTACAAAATATTCTGCATTTGTCACCAAATTAATGTAAACAATGACTTCTGAAAATTTAAATAATTGCATATGAAAAGTAAGGTGCAGTGTACAGACCACTGCTAGTTTTAAATCTAAACTGTTGCACTGAAGGTTATCTAGTAGAACAGAAGAAGACCAAACATTTCCCCAAGATGGGCATATTGGGAATTTGTTGTGGTTTCACAGAAGTGTTTTCCTTAATCAGCAAAACTTCCTGTTGTTCTAGGATCCTAAATTATAGAAATGACCAAGAGACAACAACATAGGGACGTGATAAATCATATAATGTACTCAGCACTGGTGAGGCCGCACCTTGAATACTGTGTTCAGTTTTGGGCCCCTCGCTACAAGAAAGACATTGAGGTGTTGGAGCGTGTCCAGAGAAGGGCAACGAAGCTGGTGAGGGGCAGCTTCATTGTGCCCCTAGAGAATAAGTCTTATGAGGAGCGGCCGAGGGAACTCGGGTTGTTTAGGCTGAAGAAAAGGAGGCTGAGGGGAGACCTTATCACTCTCTACAACTACCTGAAAGGAGGTTGTAGAGAGGTTGGGGTCAGTCTCTTCTCCCAAGGAACAAGTGATAGGACGAGAGGAAACGGCCTCAAGTTGCACCAGGGGAGGTTTAGATTGGATATTAGGAAGAATTTCTTCATCAAAAGGTTGGTCAAGCATTGGAACAGGCTGCCCAGGGCAGTGGCTGAGTCTCCATCCCTGGAGTTATTTAAGAGATGTGTAAATGTGCCTCTTAGGGACATGGTTTAGTGGTGGACTTGGCAGTGTTAGGTTAACAGTTGGACTCAGTGATCTTAAAGGTCCTTTCCAACATAAATGATTCTATGGTTCTATAAGCAATTATGTGAACAGCGTTGAAATGTTAACAGCAGCTTCCTGCTAACGGAGCCCTGGAACTAGCAAGAGCACACACAACAGCATACGTGTGTCAGCTTTCAAATTTGGAACAAGACAAAAATCATTCAATAAGGAAGGGCTACCACATATTTGCTGGGGTATGGTTTAGTTCTTTGTTCTTCTGGGATCTCTATGGGTTTTTCTCTCAGCTCAGACTACGTGTCCTGTGATATATTCTCCTGGAAGGAGACCATAGTGCATTACAGAAGGCAACAAAGCATTTGAAACAACAGGAAAGGACAAAGAAGAAAGGGGACTATGACACAAGTGATTCCCAGGCTTTCTGAAGCAATTGCAATTGTGTATCCAAATGGAAACACTTCAAGCTTTTCTTGAATGCTTTTATTTTGAATTACTTGAAGAAAAAAAAATCCCTAGATTTTCCATTAAAAGAAGATACTTATCTACAGAATGCTGATGTAATTAAAAAAATAAAATTCTTCCATTAAAAAATAAATGTGCTCAAACAAGGTCTCCAGCTGTTAAATTAGCCAGAAGATTTGTTTCAGTATAAAGGAACTGAAGATTTAGTTTCCTCTCTGAAAAGCAGATCTCAGTTGTATGGTGTGTGCTTGCTCCATGCATGTGAGAGATGCACAGATCTGATAATATTGCATAATTTATCCAGGAAAGCTCAGATTTTTGTTTTCTGTAAGGTTTTAGAATCTCCCCTCGTAGCCTGTTGGGCACACTAAAACAAAGGACTCAATTAAATACTTTATATTAGATTCCGAGACACGCTTGTAACCTTATTCATGCACTGAATTCTAAATGCATTTACACAAGAAAATAGCAAATAAAATATGACCCCAGTGAGTAAGAAGCTCTGACATTATACGCTAGACTCTAGCACTGGTCTTCTGCACCGAGGTAGAGATGCTTCCCAAGTCAGAGACTGGCGTGTGCCTTGCCTTTGCCTCTCCCTCCTTCAAACACGCAGAACCACAATGACATCCACAAAGGCCTGAAAATCCCCTGTGTGAATAAACGCAACCCAGAGCTCTCATAGAGTGAGGAGCATTGTACAAATGCTCCATGGATGGCAGACCTGTGCATAAATGGAAAAATGCCATTGATAATTGATGTAAGAAAAGCAATGTTGCCTCCAGTCAGTATGCGATGTGACCATTTTATACGCAGGAGGATTTGATAAGATTAGTTGATGACAATCCATTCTTGAAATGCTGAAATCATTTTTATATAGAAATGCTTTCATTGAAGAAATGACTAACTAATATAAGCCCTTTTCTCTGATTTCCTCCTAGAATGCACAAAACCGTGTGCTAGTTTATGCTGAGAATTGATTTTTTTTAATCCACTGCAAAGTTACATATCTACTGTTTCAATTATTTTTACTTTGTATGTATTCAATTTTCTTTTCTAATTTACAGCTCCAAAAGTCAAACTGAGTCCTTGTGATCACGCAGTTCTTTGCCCATAAAACTGGTGCTGGAGGCTGAATTATGCCCTGTGGGCAGCCTCACTGGCTCTACACAGGGCCTTAGAGTCACCTCCTCTAATCTGTTTGTCTTATGTATTAACAGGTGTGTAACGGACTGTAATGAAACAAGGGTTTGGGTACCACCTCATCCACAATTCATTCGCTGTAATCTATGTTGCACTGCATGCGAAAAAGAATGAGGAGGAAAAAAAATTATTTCTTTACCTAAGTACAACAGGTTTGACCTTAATCACACACAAATAGTAGATGTAGGTAAGAAGATTCTTGTATAGCCATTTGTGCGGAAAAAAAAAAATAGAGCTTAATGTTTTGAATACTTCTGTATTATGATGCACATTTTACTATTTTTCACACTGTGTGTTTGGAATTGGATTTACCTCACACCAACTTGAGACATCTAAATTTCAGACTGGTCACCCTGTGACCAGTGCCTTGTCGGCATTTGAAACAAGCAGTTCATCAGACCTATCTTGTGTACCTGTCTGAGCATCAGAAGAATTTGGCAGTGGAGGTGTCTCCTCCTCTCTGTTAACTAGAAAGGCAGTCTAAAACAACTTTCAGCCACCTTAGTTTTGACAGTTGGATCTCACTGCAGGTTTACAAGTCCAATATTTACTTTCTGATTTAAAATTGGTTATGAAATACCTATGCATATAATAAAGTAACCATCGTTAGTCTAGGAGGAAAGAATTGCCCTGGCTTTCTCCAGAAAACTTCAGAAATGCAAGTGGGACACAATTTCTTTCCATTAAGGGCTATTTTACTCTTTCCTCAATCTGTTATTACAAACCACAGCTGGAAAATATTCCTCCGTTCATATTCTTCACATACAGCTACATATCAATATTTTCAGTGCATGTACATCACTAGTTGATTTTAAGTGACAACTGTAAAGGGTCTTTATTTCCTTCTCTACCTTCTATTTCCCTCTACCCCCATACGTTAAGCAATCTTTTTCTTTTTCCCGTGCATTTTTTATCTTGCATGGATGGAAAACTAACTCTTCACATTATTACAGTTCCTCAAGTCCAAAAGAAAGTCTATATTTTTTAATTTTTACTATTTTTAACATTGTCTTTTTTTCAATTTAATTGATACTAGCCTATCCAGCTTTGCTTATGAAGAGTTTATTCTCCTCTCTAATGTTATCACTGGAACTCCATTGTCTCACAATTAATGAAACTCATAAGCATCCCTTTTATGGGTTTTGTCTTAACCCACATAGTTCCTATTTGATGCTGCACAGACTTGACTTCTTACCAATTCTTACTTCTCCTCACTCAATCAGCCAAACTGTCAACTGCTTGTCTGGCTGGGGACCTGGAAGGCTCTGATGCAGTCATGCTTCTCCCAGCTGCCCTAGACTTTACCGCTATTTAACTGGCTAAATAGACATAAACTGCCATTTTTTCACAACACCGTCTGATACTCGTTGCAAGATACTACTCAATTTTCCTTTTTTATTTCAATTTAGTTCACAGTATACATTTTTATTCCACAAATGGCAAGAAAAGCTGCAGAAACTTTCAGTCCTCCTTTGTGTCCTTATTTACACTCTGATATGTCTTCAGCTATAGCTTTCTCTGTAAGTTTCTTCCCACTGAGAATTAACAATTTATAATCAGCTGGGTTTTCACAATGCAGTAACTTTGTCCTAACTTCCATGGCATAAGCACAGATTGGCACAGATCTTGTCTTATTTACTAGCACTAAGTATGTTACAACCATACAAGAGTTAAAGATTTTAATACCTGCAATTCCATAATTATCAAACAGGATAAATTTGGTTTTTAAATACCATTTACAGCATTACAGGAGAAGCTGAAATAGCCATTACTATTGAAAGAAAGCTAAAAAGGAAATACTTAAAAGCCAGGTAAAACTGGAAGAGAATGTGCACCAATCAATAGAAACAAAAAGTCCTGGAAAAATGAAGAAAAATATCAGGAGAAACAAAGAATGGTAGGACTATAAACAATGATATAATAAGGTATATAATAAAGTATAATTGGGATTACTGGGCATTTCCAAACCAAACGCTTGTGAAAAGAGCCCACTGCCAGGTCACACTGCTGGAGTCAAGGAGGGGGCGACACCTGTACCGCCCACCGCAGGTGGTACTGAAAGGGGCTGACGGTGAGCATCAGCTGTGCAAAGCTACGCGGAAAAGGTGAATATAACTACTGAGTCTATAAATAGAACAGAGGAGGAGGAAGAAAGCTGCATTAATAGTTCCCACAGTAGTGTAGTTGTTGTTGCTATATTTAAAAACATGATTCTGGCACAGTGAGGAAGATACAAGATTGAAGGCTGAGGAAGATGCTGTATGAGTGAAAGACAAAAGCAGATCAATCTGTTTGGTTTGCCAAAAAAGACATCAAGAGGCTGTTCGATTTCATGATAGGATTTCTTGAATGAGAAAAGACACTGGGTCCGGAAAGCGTTTGTAGATCAGACAAGAAATGCATAGCAAGGAGCACCGGCTGGAGGGTAAAGCCAGAGAATCCCCAGTCTCTAAAAAACATTTCCCTTTAAGAGTGTGCATGGGTAGTTATTGAAATAAACTTCTAACCTTCATTTTTAAAACAAGACTGCACATTTTTAAGCTATGCTTAAGCCAAATATAGAGTATTTATAGTACACAACTGTAACAGCAATTAGATGCAAAAAAGTGTTATCCTGGAAGGCCACATTGTCCCTTCTGGACTTGGAATAAAAAAAATTCTATGATTTCTAGAAGTCACTAAGTCACATCAGAATAGAAATCACTGATTAAACTATGCTTCGATGACCCGAAGCTTCATATGCTGGCTACAACGAACATGGCTAGAGCTCATTATGAGGCAGTTTGATTTTATTCACTTCTTCTCAGAGTGTTTCAGTGCCCAAGCTTGATCTTGTGGCTGTAGTAAGGTTTTAATTAGAGCAATTTTTCTCTGGAGTCTTAATATTATAAAAAGTTGAAAAGTGCCTACCAGTATCTCAGTAAATGTTAGATCTGAGTGGGTGTGGTTTTTCCCTTCCCTGGGGATTTTTGACATTTCAGAAATGTCTTCTAAATTAGAATAAAAAAGAAAATTTAAAAAAAGTAACATATCACAAGTTAGATTCTTTAAAATCATGTCAATTGAACCATTTCCATCATTTCCATTTTCATGTCAAAATTTTCAGATATTTTTAGATTCATTAACTTTTGATTTCCAAGTAACGAGACAGTTTCAAAAATAAAAAAAGATATATTGGAGAAACCAGACAGTGGTGGTTGGAAGTCAAGCAATGGCTTGGGAAATTTTTCCACTGAATGAGAACATTATTCTAAAGTACCCTTTGTATAGCTTCAACAAAGGGACATTTTTTTACAAAAAGCAGTTCCTCAGAGAAAATGGCTGACCTCATCTAGAATATATATCACTGCTGGAGCACAGATCTAATACAATGTGTACTACACAGACAACGAGGAATTAGGAAGAACTATGTACTTCATTTTAGCTGAAAATACTAGAATTTGTTTTTAGCTGAAAATGTTGTAGCTGAAAATTCGTTTTCATTCTCCAGGGTGATTTTCAGTTGTCTTTCAGAACAGCATCTCAAAAGAGTATGAATTACAAGAAAAAAATTCATAATAAGGACAATGGCTAGCAGTGGCAAGGATTTATTTTATAAGTCTGTTTCGGAGATGGCAGACAGAGGAGCAGGGCAAGATGGTTTTGAACTCTGTTGCGGTCAACAGCTGCTATTGAGGCTGCCTTTCCTTAACTAAACTAAGAGGGAAGTACATCTGGAGGAAGTCAGCCTAATCATGGAAATCATGAATGAAACTGGCCAGATGAACTCGTTATGAAGTGTAGTTCCCATATTGAGGCAATTCACAGTCTTTTAATTAGATATGCCTTTCAATTTGGGAAAAGCTTTTACTGAAACCTAATTAATGTAAGAAGGTAATCAACTCTTATAGCTGCACTCACTGAGAGAGTTTTACCTTTAAACAATTCACCATGAAATTATTTGCCAAGCTACAATTCTTGCCTGGAAGCATGTGTAGTACACACTTTTTTGACTTGTTGCAGAACATCCGTCTCCTGTTCTAGTCAAGGTAGAAAAAGATAAGGAGTCACCTCTATATGCAGTGGTGTGGTTGGCATGTAGCACTTCTAGTTTGAGTGATGCACTGGTTATCCCCATTCCAACAGAGCATTGGAAGATTTTTTAAAAAAAAAATAAAAGTTCTCGTTTCTTGTTTACCAAAAAAGACAACACTACCCAGTTAAAATCAACTCTACACCACTACTAAAGAATGACAAATGAACCGACTTCAGAGAGAATAATTAATCAATTAAGAGAATATTTATGTCTTATTCCTCCCACTCACTAGATGGGACAGATAGAGAAAACAAGACCTAAAAAAAGACTACATTGCTTCCTAGAGTAGTATTTTAGCCATTTTGAGATACATAAAAGCAAGGTTATTTTTGTTTTCATATCCATATATATGCACAACCGGATTGTTCTGCACTGTTATCTTCGTGCATAACCCTGTCATCTTTGACTTTGGGGAGCCCTGGTAAGAAGTAACAGGAGCGGTAAAGCCTGAGCATCTGAATGCTTTAATTCAAGTCATTCCCAGTGACAGGATTTTGTTTTCATTCCGAGCAGATTCTGTTTCTGCTAGAAGGTTCAGGAGACAGCAAAATGCAGCCAACAAACTCATAAAATAGATCCTGTCAGACAACTACAGCTTCCTTAAAAAAGCAAGCGAGTAGTTTGATTGCTTGAATAAGAAAAAAGCAATGGAACACACTGTCTAACTCTAAGAGTTCTTATTATAATCCTGACATTTGGGCTGCTTCACTTTCTTAACTTTTAATTTTTTCTTTGTCAGTTCCATGCAAATTTAAACTGTTTTTAAGTCAGTTTTTGATGAGCAGAACACACTCAAGCATAGAGTGGTGCAGTCCAGGCAAATGGTACTCTCATTGCTGTCTGTGACCATCTACATGGTTCCCTGGGAAATTAAGAGGTGTTTTTAAGTTGATCATGCCCTATAAATTAGCATTGTTCATCACATGTTAGTAGATGATTACCATCATGCACACAAAGGAAAATACCCTTCTGCAGAAAAGAGACAAAAAAATGCAATTATTTATATCAATGAAATACTTTAAGCTAATTTTTAGTTTCTCAGTAGACCATCTTCTAATAGAATTAGTTTCTCCTATGTGTGACAGATATTGATATCTCATTATAATAGTGTCATTACTGATAATTTTTTCTAACATGACCTGTACTATCTTTTCTATGAATACGTGTATTGAGGAACATTTGTTATTGATAGAATGAGCGGGTATGGCTTCAACCTGGAAGAGGGTAGATTTAGATTAGATATTAGGAAGAAATTTTTCACTCTGAGTGTGCTGAATCACTGGAACACTGGAGAAGTTGTGGAAGCTCCATCCCTGGAAGTGTTCAAGGCCAGGTTGGATGGGGCTTTGAGCAACCTGGTCTAGTGGGAGGTGTCCCTGCCCATGGCAGGGGGGGTTGTAACTAGATGATCTTCAAGGTCCCTTCCAACCTAAACCATTCTATGATTCTATGATTATATGTGTGCTCCCTTTTTTGTAACTTTTTTTTTTTTTCTGTGATTTAGTCATTTAATTTTCCCTCTAGTCTTATTGAGGGTTCAGGCTCAATTCTCCAGAGCCTCAACCTTTGGTAGAATAAGAAGAGAGAACACGCTATGTCTATTTCTCACAGGCAGGGAGGCCTAATACCAGATACAAAACTCTTTGCTCTCATGTTCCCTTATCTTTGAGGCAAGATATCTCAATTAACTCCAAGCTTCTAGGAAGAAGAAATAAGGAGGAGAAGTGACTACTTCATTGGGGTTTTAAACTTTACTACTAAGGATCTAAGAATAATGACACATTCTAGAGTTCATGACTATATTTCCATGCCTTAAAAACATTTTTTTTTCTTAACAATGCCTAGTTTAGAATTGATTAATTTCCAAAGCGGATATTACAACAAAGAAAATTGTGCCCCACTGCTGGCAAATTAAAGTCATAGTCACGTCGTATCACAGATACTATATTTAAAATGAACACACTGAGTCATTTAGTTCCTCCTCTTGCAGAAGTTTGTTGATGCATCCATGAAGAAAAGTAAATTGCCTCTCTCCATTTTCTTGGGGGGTGTGGGGTGGGGGAGACGGAGAGGAGAGGAAGGGGTTGATACATCTAGGCATCAATATCAACAATTCTTTTTTTTTCTGGAGAAATGTTTCCCAAAGGAAAAAAAAAGACCTGTCATTCAAGCAACTGAGATCATATGGTTGCACCATAACTCCAAGACAACTTTGGGGGAGTAAGATGTCAGTGGCCCAGCTGCCTTAACAGCCATGTGCGTGTGCATTGATGTTCAGACTGGGAGGTGGTAGCCTCCCAGTACACTGCAAACGAAAGTGGTTTTCCCAGACTCCAGGGGGTCCCACCAACATTATTTCAAATGAAATATTAACGGAAGATATTCATAAGTAATACTCCTGGATGATCTAATAGAGTCAAGGCTTGCAATTATTTGAAATGAATGAGCCACAACAGCCTACGCCGTTGCTTCAGAGTGGGTTTGCAGTGCTTATGTGTGTGAAAGCGGCATGGAGTGTTCCTCAGAGAGCCACTAAAAGCCGCCAGAAGGTCCTGGAGGGTGCGACAACAAAGCTGAAGAGCCCCAGTACCGTGCCAGGGTTATGAAACAACCGGCAGACTGGTGTGCACAATAACTTCAACTCTTCTCTGATGCTTGAAATAGGCTCCGCTGAATGCCAGCCCTCCCAGATGACTGCATTATAAAACCTGCTGAGGAAGTGCCAGGAGTACTCAAACTACATCCCAGAGGTATTCAAACACATCTTATTGCATATTTTTAGCTGTCACGCATGGCAGCAACTACTGTTTTTGTAGTACAGTAAATACCACTGTCTTCACTATGCAGAAAAGCAAACTTTAAAGTTTAGATTAGTAGAGTGGAAAAAGTGACTGATTTACTCAGTGGTTGTTTTACTTTCATAGAGTAGAACTTTCTATAGAACCAAATGTATTTGTCTTTATCCAGTCACTCTCTCGTCAGCCAGCTTTGTGCATAATGAAGGGCAGCAAGAATTTCACTACGTAACCACTTTAAGACCCAAAGGTTGACCAGGACACCTCATCTCTGTGGCCAAGCTAAAAAGAATAATGTGGTGATTTCTAGCAACAGATTTAGATGCTCTGTTTAACAACTACATCCTTCTTCCTCCTGCTCCTCTCACAAACAACATGGATCCTGCTGGTTTTTGTCTTACCTGTGCAGCAGACCCAAATCTTTGGTTATACAGAGCTGAAAATGGTTGTGGAATGGAAAAAAAAAATTTCTTCCTATAATGGATGCATGATCACAGTGTATATAACTGTGCCAAAGCTCATCCAACATCGCTTTAATTGAGATACTGCTCCCAGTGAAGTTGTAACTGCATAGGTTAGCTGTGTAAGTATCTACCTAGACCTCAAAGGAGCAAGATTTGCAAGAAGGGAAAACATCTTTTACAAGACCAGCTGATGTAGGTGGAAGCAGCAGAGAAGTTTCTGGGCACCACACACTCTTTTCATCAGGGCCAAGCACGTGTTTTATGTGTTTTCAAGCTGGTATTAAGATGGCCACAGCACTATTGATACTTGAAGGGGCTACAAAGTTATCTCTGCTACATCACGTATCATCTGATACACGTACCACTGCAATTCAAACACCCTCTTGCCCTCAAGCACAAACAAGTTAACATCTTGCCTTGAAACCGTTCATGACAAAATATAAGCAAAGGGGGAAGAAGTAAGAATAAAGAAATGGAATATGAAAAAGCTGTAGAGCAGAATCAGAAAACACCTTTTATGGACTATAAGTTACGACTGGGTGTTTACAAACAACTTGACAGGAATTTATTTTATAGTATTTTGTAGGACTGCTTATTTTATACACAGAACTCTATATTTAGTCACAGTTTCCATTCAAGTAATTACTTCAGTAAGTCACAGCAAGCAAACACATGCTCACTTTTTTATGACCATTGTTGTATTTTGGAACTTTTTTTGTTGAAAAATAGGCTCAGTCTATGTGATTTCCTTTGTTATGTAGCATAGAAGAGACCTCTGTATCCAGATTCAAATACTGTATGGAATATAACAATAGATATTGAAAACACTGTCTGAATAAAAGATTTAGTTGTACCAAGCTTTGTCAAGCTCAAAAAAAAAAAAAAGAGCTAAAGCAGGTTTCATGATTCTCTTAACATAAGTGAAAATAAAAAAGGAATATATGTTATATGTTAAAACTATAATGGGGAGGGAAAAGAAAGGTATATAAGAACATTGGAAATGAACAAAAGAAGTGAGTGCTGAAACATTTCAGTGTAGGCACACGGCTGAAGAGTAGATCCCCGTGATTACCTGACAGCACAGCCTGACTTCTCAAGAGTTTGGACAGCGTGCCCACTTTTATTATGGTCAAGAAAACTGACAAACATTAGGATGCTTCTTTTTAAATCCACTCAGGGGCCCTGAACAAATTTAAAAGTGGAAACTTGTTTGCATTTCCCCTATCAGAATACATAAATATGTGACATAGGGCAGGCATATTAAATATCAAGGTAATGTTTTAGGACCATCAGGTCTCCAACAGGAATTTGAAAACATCTAATAAAAATAGGGTTGGCTTAAATTATTTAAGCAGTGTGTGAAGTGCTCAGACACCCACGTAAACCAAGTGCCAATTAACATATCTCATGATCACTGAATTACTCCTATATTTCCTCTTCAGATGCTGAGACTAGAGTAAAAGTAATTTGTCAAAAAAATGCTTCCATTCCAAGTTACTTTATTATTGTTTTTTTTACCGTAATGCTGCACCAAATTGTGTCATCTCTGTGTTTTGTTAAAAGTAAGCTGTCACCTTAGGTGCTCTACTTCCTCTGAAAACATAAGAACACAGACGATCATCTCTGATAGCAGCATCTATTCATTTTTTTTATTGTTATTTCTCCTCAGGTCTTCCTTTTTTTTTAACTGTTGTTATGACATTATCTTAACCTTAATTCAAAATAAAAATGTGCTGTATTCTTGGAGCTTCTTTACTTGATAACTTTTAGCATTCAAAAAAGGAGAGCTTACTTTCTAGACTGGTCTGCTAGAAGCCCTAGAATCTTGAAAAGTCTCCAAAAATGCTGGGGATAGTAGACAACACATAAAAGCAGTCATTTACTGCCAAAGGGGATAGACTTCATTGACTTTGGTTTTACAGGTCTCTGCACCTATTAGAATATAATGCTTTTATTGCATTGGGTAATGCATTTAGTGATCCAAGGCAAAATGAAGTGAATGGAAGGAGTCCCAGAGGTTTCAGTGAGCTTTGAATGAGACTTTTTTTCTGCACAGATTGCTCCCTAGGGAAAGAACATGCATTCATTAAGCACTGAGCATTAAAGTAACACAATATGAATGCTATGCAACTGTGTAAAATACAGTGGCTATCACTGACTTGACTGAAAGTATCCTCAAATGTTTTGCATTATGGCATTAAAAGTAATTCATTTTCTTGGACTGTTGTTGCTAAGGTTTGGTTTATACACGTGTTTTAAGAAGAAAGCAATCTGAAAAATACCCAGTTACTAGCACAGCAGAGAACTTATTATTCTTTCAAATGCCTCTTTTGAAAATGCTTTAAAACTTCTGATTCTGTTGATTCAGCAAAAGGGAAGCTGTTTAAAAATAAATAGAATAGTAGGAGAATAGTCGTTCAATGCTCTGAAGAAAACAACTGTTTTCTAACACTTCTCAACAATTCTGCACTATTGTACCTTGATATCCTCCCCTTTGCTCCCTCAGCTTATACACAGCTGAGACCATAAAATATGTAAAGGCATATTCTATGCTTCTGTGTCCCTTATGATGCCCAGACGTTCCTTAGTCCATATTTTGATGAATACATACTGCCATTTTTGTGCCATGGGTCTGATACTTCCAGAAGGTGTTGGATGTAAGCATGTGCTGAGTGTTGCATAGATGTAAGGTAGGTTACATTAGATTCCTCATTTCTGTGCCGTTGACTTCCTCTGCATTGGTGAAGTCCAGCAAACCCCAGGTGCAAGGGAGCTCCTGGGCTTATGCACAGGACTCACATAGAAAGCCCAGGGTTTCCTGAGGGTTTCATTGTGCATGTGTGGTCACGCTGATCACCCAGCTGGCAACTAGGATTTCTGCTCAGCTGGCTGATCGGCAAGAGCTACTGGTGTAACTGGGTGCACAAATGTTTGTCTAGTCAAAGTTTCTAAGTGGAAAACAATGACACAACTAGAGGAATCCGGACATAGAGTGTCAGATGTGGGTAAGACTTATACACGAGAATGTGTGGAAGGGTAATTGATCATAGGAACCCTGCTATTTTGGGTCACCATTCCTGGGCATCCCAGAGATGGATTAGCCAAACTGGAGGGAGGGTATTCAACCCCAGCTTTCTGGATGAGTTCCTTACCAACCCCTAAATAGCCAGTAAGGGTAAGTCTAGTTACAAGACCCCTTGCTAGTCTTCTGTAACAAACACAGAATAATTTCAACGCTATAAAAGAGGTTGTCACCATGGTAAATATTTTTCTGAAGATACTCCCTATACAGAAAATCATTATTTCGTGTCCATGAAGGAAGCAGGACACAGTATTTCTCGGCTTATGCTAAAACTGTAGAGGAAGAGTATCTTTCTGCCTTCTGAAACAGGCACTGCAGGTCTTCCTTTCTAGAACAGTAGCTTTGTTGGGATGTAAACTCTTTGATGGCTTATTCTTACTTTTTGTAACAAAGAAATCAACTTTGTAGAAGAATAAGGGAAAAAAATGCATATCAATTTCTTTATTACTATGTTGCTGATCTTGGAATTTGACCCCATATTCTTAGGTAGGATCTCAAAATACTCTGAAGATAATAATTCCACAGAAATACTAAAAAATTTGCCAAAGAAATACAATTATATTTCATTTGGAAGAGGCTTTCTAGAAGCTTCTGTTATGTGCAGCAAACATAAGCCTCAGCTAGAATTAATTTCAGCCTTCCCTTCCCTTCCCTTCCCTTCCTTTCCCTTCTTTAATTTTCAATAACTGAATGCCTAATGTCTATGTTGCCGTGACCTACCATTATGAAATCTGTGTATCAAAATTAATATTAGTTAATAATATGGAAAAGAGCGTTTTTAAGCAAACAGAACTCTGTCTTGTAATCTTATACCAGGGTTGAGAACAATATGTAGTTAATTACTTCTAAACAGTATAACTTCTATCATTTAGACAGTAAGTTGGAACCTGACAAAAAAAACCTAACGAGGAATCTTATCACAATACTGCTTTGCCTTTTTTAGGTAAAGGAATTATTCCCTTTAAAGTTGGTGAATTTTGATGCTTTGCTGTTTTTTTGTGGTAAAAGCTCTACTAAAACAGAGAAGAACAAGAAGAAACTCTTGACATGAGACAGTGGGTAAATTAAAGGTAAAGTTAAGTTGTGTCAATGTGTGTTGATATGAGTAGGACACAAAGAAGAACGGGAGGAAAAATCTAACTCTTGTATTCAAATCCAGGCTGCTTTCACAAAGCAAAGTTGCATCTGTTTTTTCGGTACTCTTGCAAAAATAACCCTCCTGTCATGTCTTATTCTCTTAAATATTCATGCTTGGAGCAATTTTTAAATGGATGTTTTATTGACAGCCTAACTTCCTGTGTCTTGGCTATATGTAGACAGGACTTAGAAAAACGTTACTTTTAAAGTGCCATTTGGGGACTTCAGACTTAACACTGATTGGTTCAATTATTTTCGTATTTTTATTTCTAAATACATTTCAGCTGGGCAGATTTTATTAAGAAATACAATTTTGGTATTAAGTTACAGATGAGGTTTTAAAATAGCTAGGTACCTGCAACAGCAAGAGCAAGAAAAGCCTCCTTCTTTGTGTAAGGAATCGGATACAGATGATATGAGACCTGTATGGCTATACATAGCTATACAGGTACATGTGCACACAAAGCCTGTTTTGAAGCACTTTGGGCTTGGTCAGTCCCGTGTTTCTTTGAGTACTTGAGTCATCCGAGGTGGGAGTCAGCTGGCAGGTATAGAGCATTTACTTAGAATCACATTTTAAAGTCAGTTGGTACACCTTCAAAAGCCCCCACGAGGATTAACTCACTTACATAGAGACCAAAGCTGTAAAGTACAGCTCAGCTGAATTACACAGTGGAATTGCAACAACCGGGTATAGCCTGACTGGAATAAGTGGGCTGGGCTCTCTGGTGAGGTACTTTTCCTTAGTGCCTATCTTCTGGCAAAGGAACACAGCAGAAAGCTCTAGGAGAGGATGGAGTAGGGTCAAAGCATCACTGTCCTCTGACAGCTGCTGAGATAAATCTATTTAATCCTGAGGCCAGAGTAGAACCTCTCCGATAATCAAACAGCCACAGTCAACATATTCTGGATCTTCCCATTTCTTCCACTCAGCAGAAACCCAGAAAATTATCCAGCAAATACTTTTCCACTCAAACAAGGCAGAATACAAAAAGGAGAAACATTTCAGCCGGATCAAAAGTGTATGATGAAAAGTCTTTCCAAAGCGTTAGCATTTTTGGCATTCTAACACTATAGAGCTTCTTGGCAGGGTATGTTCGCCCAGTTGGAAATGTGGGTGGAAATCTCCACTACAGTGATTGTACCATCTCCAGTTCTCAGGCCAGTTAATTTGGAAGAAACTTGGAATAGAGCAGCATGGAATCATGTTGTACCATCTAGACACAGTCTTCAGTGACTCAAAACTTGCTGTCTACAGAGCCTGTATGCTCCTTGCCAAGATTATCTCTTTGTTGACTTTCTTTTCAGAGTGTTCACTTGGTAATATTGACTGAATTGTCTGAACAAATATTTAAGGAGTTATCCATTTGAAATTCTGAATTAATATATGAAAGGCTGACAGTTTGCATGGAAAATTATACATATCTCCAAGTGAACAAGTGAAGCTGAACCAACTGTTGTAGTCACCAGATTTTTAAGTGATACTTTCTCATCACCAACAGAGGAGTAACACAATCTGTGCAGTTTTTGAAGCTGCCCTATATATGCTCCATTTGAGCAAATGACAGTATTTGGAATGAGACTATGATACTGAGGGTAGTGTAGAACAAAATACAACATGCCTTTTGGAATAGACCGTGATCTGTACAGTCAAAATTCGTGTTTTCATTGCTGCTGGAGCAGTTTTATGATCCCAGTCCCTGTGATGCTGGACTGCTGCTCTCTTCTTCAGGGAGCATCTCTCATGACTCCATAGACCATTGTAAACTGATCTACCTCTGAGCTCTCTTCCAGAAAATTGTACAAAGTCTGAGCATGCACATGAAATTCTGCTGGGAATGCTATCAGCAGAAGCATTCAGGCTGTGCCCATGCTGAAAAGAGCTGTCAGCCCGACTAAACAAAGAATCCAGTCTGTAATCTGTAAACCCATCTGCAGCATCTGGCCTGGATTAAAAAGACCACAAAATTCGAGTGAGAGGATATTTTTGTGCTTAGACAGGATGGAGGTCTGCAGACGACGCTTGAATGAGAACGTGGACAAATTCTGCCATGAAGCAAAGACACCAGCAATTCCTCACTGAAAAGATTCTCCAGATAAACCTGTATTGTATATATGTATTTTATATATACAGATGTATATTTATGTGTAGTTATATATCCATTGGACTAAGTGCCATATCTAGAAACATCAAGATATTTGAGAGTCTAACAGTTCAGAAAAGACCAGACAGAGTTTACAGAGTCCACACTCAGATAGAATGTCCAGTTTTCATGACAGTGAGGCACTTAAATACTTCAGAAAAATCTGGCTTTTAAATGCTGGAAATTAAGTGTCAAAACTGGTAAAACCTCATTAAGAATCCACACCTTTGAACCCTCCAGCCATCCCGCAAACCAGCAGAAACCTGCCTTAGTCCAAATGCAAGGCTATTGCAACAGTTTCACCCCACACTGCCACCGCTTCCTCCTGTATTCTTATCAGGTGCATATTTACACAGATCTTTCAGAACCTTCAAAATTAGAACAAATATTCTTTTTCATAACAAATAGGTGGTACAAAATGATTTCCTTACTTTTGGGAGGGAAGCTCTCGATCCTGAACTTTGCGTGGTCATTGTCAAAACTGTAGTGATGCCCAGTGCAACTCTAGCAGGAGCAGCGTCCATGTTGATCCAGAAAGAAACCCAGGACAAAATGACAATCAGCAGGCTAGGAATGTACATCTGGATTAAATAGTATCCCATCTGACGCTCCAAATGAAACTTGACTTCAATGCATGTAAACTTTCCTAGAACACGAAATTACTTTCATAAATGCTTTTTGCACATTTTTAACTTGTTTTCTAAACATGAGTTAGATGCGTGGCCTGTTTTCTACCCTAACACTATAAGCAGTTCCTGATACACAAATGAGAGTGGGCAACTTGTTGCATGCTACCTTGTGGGACACATAAGACCCCTGAAGAAGACTGTGCCCAGCTCTTCACATTAACTGAGAAAATGAATATTAGCACAGTTGTTTCACATCTGGAAAATATAATATAATATTTCTTTTTCTCAAAATTTAGTAAGATTTTACTTTAGTCAAGTATAATGTTTAGTTTTAAAAGGGGACAGCGTTTTGCCCTTTTAATGATATGAGATTAAGCAAAAGTATTTAGGCAGACAAATTGTAAACAATTAGTCTTACAGTCCTATGGCAGAACACACCCCTTCTCATTCTGGTCACGTCATTAGCCTGTGTGTCTGTGGATCACTTTTCATGGCAGAATCAACTCAAAGCCCACTTTGAATTTTGGCAAAAATCTAACTGTCTCTTGTGGGAGGTGTGTGAGTCTTCAAACAAGAAATAGCTGCTCCACAGGGGTAGAGGAGGACACAATTTTAGGATTGCCTGACAGTGGAGCGAGTCGTGCAGCGGGGAGTGCAGAATCCTGAGCTGCAAATTCATCAGCTAATCCAATCACTCTGTGCTGCTCTGCAAATTACTGTGTATCCTGACTGGGGTTTGGATATTGTGAAGGCTCTCACTCGAGGCAGACTAACGTAAGTGCAAAAATGTCGGTCCTTCCTGAGATGTCGTGCTAATGGTTTCAAAGGAGCCCGTTTGTGTTGGTTGGTCAAATGCATGAAGACGCATTGTTCCTTGCTCATGCTTTCAGGTGAAATTAGATTTTTTTTGCTCCTTTTTGTGGTGCATGCGTATTTTTTTACTAGTCTAGAAGGCTGAATGGTAGGGTGTGAGAGATGGCACAAAGGACAATGCAGAGACTGTTGGGCAAAGAGAAGAGGGGAGAAGAACTGAATAATATCTTTTGGCCAGACAGAAACTCATATATGAGTGGCCTGACCTGTGACCCCGAATACAGACTCTGAGACCTGGATTGCAACTGATCCTGACCAGTCTGCCCACACAGAAGGAGGCTCAAGAAGTGTGGGGTGGCCACGCGTGGCAGCAATGGCATTAGAGTCGCCCAATCTGTCACACGCTCTCCAGATTCCTGCAGTGCAACCTGCACAGAGCGCCTTGCAGTGCGGGTAGAAGGAAAAGGCTGAAAAATACAGTTTTTGTCCACATTTTAACTTCACAGCAAATCTGAAGGAACATGCTGTAGAGGAGACAACAATGTGGGTGCCTGAAGGCAAAGTTTTCTTTTGCTTGAATACTGCTTTTCAGTTCCCCTGACCAGGCCACACACTTTTAACTTTTGGTAATTAGACATCCATTTTGTTTAACTAATGTAATGAGAGCTACTGATTGGCTTTTTTGTGGGGAATTTTCATGGGTATACAAGGAAGCTATTGCTCATGCTCTCCCCCCTCTCTTCCTTTCAGCGTTTCACCTTGCAAAATGGTTATCTGACAGTAAATAGAAAAGCAGATGAACTCAGTTATTCAGAGTTTGAGTTGTATGCTGGGAAATGGCTAAATTTTGTATCACCCAGATTACAAATGGGTAAGCTCTGTCTATTGGAATTTACTCTCGATTATCCCCTTTAAGTGTGAGAAAAGATGAGAAGTCACAGCAGTCCCCCTTTCCACAAGTCCTGGACTGTGGAGTCACAAAGTTTTACTTCCTTGGCACTCTGGGCCCCAAAATAAGAAGCTGTATTTGTAAAAATTAAAAACAATAATTTTATTTTCATAAGAAATGAATGTGATATTTTTGGCAGAGGCAGAACTTCTCACATTGTGTTATTTCACAGAGTGAAACAAATGTATTTGATGCAACCAGATTGGCTCTTACGCTGAAATGATGAAAAAGCTATTTTAGATGAGAGGGATTATATCTAATCCCAGAAAGCACCCAGCAAACCGTTCTATAAATGCTGTCCCTATTAACTAAACTCCAAGCAGCTAAATCCAAATTTTAACAGAGTTCTCTCTGCTCTGTAAAGCTAAAGATAGAAAACACAGTGTTTGAAATTCCAAAATAGCAAATAGAGGAAAAAGATTACAGTATTAAACAAACATTTAATTTCTGAACATTTCATGTCTGTGCACCATTCAGATCAGCAAGGAAAGCATTGTCTTTTCAAGTGCTGCATTTCATAAATTAGACCACACATAAAAGCTGGTGAAAATTTGGTATTTTTCCTTATTGGCACTTTCATGTGCTGGAGAAATAAATCAAGTTCAGGTTAAAAGTGCTAAATCAATATTTAAGAAAAGATTCCGTTTGTTAAAAAAGTTTCATTTTAAGGAAATCAAAACAACTAGATTTTTTAATCAGTTTTTTAAGATTTTAAATTCCTTAATGATTTTAAGGATATTAGAATATGTACATTACAATATCTTTAATTATATTAAAGGACATTTGGAAACAATATCTTTCAAACAAACAAAAACAAAAACCAAAGGGAGAAAAATTCTTTTTTTCAGATTGAAAAATAAGTGTGGCTAAATCAAATTTCAATTTCAAAATCTCTTTTTTTTCATTTTACCCGTATTTTCCCTTTACAAATTGGCAACAGACACCATTAGAGCAATTAATAGAAAATAATAGACCAATGCTCACCAGTGTTGTAATGTTTTGTGCAATAACCAAGTTCTTTATCTTCTTTCAAAATAAACTGTGGCAAGGTTAAACCCTCTGCAACTTGCACAGGTCCATCACTTAACCACTCAAATATCAGATCATTCATAGTGTAGCCAACTACAATAAAGAAATCAGAGTTTGTTAGATGGTAACAGACTGGAAAATATCAAAAGCAAATATTATTATGTCTGAGAAGCCTGTCTTTTATCACAATACATGTTATCTCAGTTATATTTTTAAACTCTGATTAACAACAACACTATTGCTGTTAGTTTCTAGTTACTGTTACTGCACTATTAGTCTATTAAGAGCAATAAGGAACACCATTACATTCTGAAATACTGCCCTGGTTTGCCATTAAAAATAATTTTGCTGGCCCATCGAATATACTGTTTACAACTGAAATGACATTTCTCTGTGCCTATGCATCATCCTGCATTTTCCTTTATTTTTGTCATTCTTTGATGATGGAGTTGGTGGGCACCAACAAAACAAGGATTTCTAGACTGCAGAATGCTGGGCCCTTACCAAAAAGAAAATGGCAGCTTTTGTAACCTATGAACACTGAGAGGTGCAGAGGGGAAAGTGAGGCTTCAACTCACTGAATTCTCTTTTTTTCTACAATGGCTACATGTTTATGGGTAAATTTAACAAGCTGTGGCCACTGGCTGGCCACAAAGGCAGGTGGTAGCCAGCAGGTCATACCCATACAGCTAAACCCATTCTCCCCTCCCCATGAGAAAAACAGGTGGTCTGGTACCTACTGACTATCGGCACATGTCATTATCCAAGCCACTCCTGGTTTTGCGTGGTTGTTACCTGGTATAGGTCAAAACAGTGCCACGGTAGTGCTGACAGCTACGCGGTACAGATGGGTGTGTGCTATGGACCTAAGTCCATGTCTTGGCCGTGTTTACCACACCAGCATAACTGTTCCTATAGGACTTCTGCTTCATTGGTTGTGTTGCTTCCATTTTTCAAAAGATCGTAGCATGTCTTGATCAAACATAGTTAATCTGTGGCTGTGTACTAATTGCTCTTACTTTAATTTAAAAATTTCTGTGGTTATCCCTAGAAGTGACTCAGCCCTGATGGGTGAGGTGATGTGCCGTGGGGGGGGGAAAGGGAAGGGAGCAGGGACGGCACAGAGACAGGGCACCCGCACGGTATGGTGATGGACAGTTGAAGCACTTTCCCTCTGTGATTTTCCTTTACAAAATAGGGATATTGAGTCTCACCACACAAATATAACAACTTAGGTCCTATCTAAGCACTGAATGTTATGGCAAAATCTTGTTCTTCGCTAAATAAAGCAATCGGACACTCACAGCTCTCTAGCTGCATTGTACATGTCTGTACATCCATAGGAAAATTCTTCAAGTCCATGGGACAGGATAAGGTTAAAGTAAGCCTAAAATTGGAGGGGAAAAAAAAAAAAAAAGAAGCTATTGTTAGAAATCTACAGGTTTTATCCAAAGCCCCATATTCAGAGTTTGAAGGATCAAGACCAAATCTTAACACCTCAGACAGAGCTTGGACTCTCTCTCCCCTCTGAGCTTTTAAGGACATAATAGCTGTGAAGACAGAGCGTGTAAGCAAACCAGGCGCTCGCTGGCTACGTTGGCTCAGAAGAACAGGGACAGACAAGACAACATCAAAACAGCAAGAAACGCTCTCCACTAATGTACCAGTGAATGTTTTATGTATAATACTGAACCCAAATAATGCAAAAGCTGAAATGACTGATCATGGAACACGCATTTTTAGGCTTTGTTTTGGAAAAGCAAAGGAAGGAAACAAAAAATCACGGGGTTTTTTTCAACAGAGAGTGCTTTTGTTGTGTGAGGCCCATTTCCAACCATTCATTCATACTGCGTAGCCATTAAAGAAAGAAAAAAAATACCATACAGTACAAGCTAGAATCACATAGCATTAAAAGATAAAGAGAGCAGACAGAAGAAAGTAAGCCTAAAGGAACATTATCATACAAAGTAAATTTCTCTTTTAATTTTTCAGTTGTTATTTTCCCAGATAAGGCATAATTTTACTTGGATGGGAATATTCTTAATGTTATTTTCTTTTTTTTTCTTTTAGTTCAGCTTACTTTTTCACATTTGATTGAAATCTGTTTCAAGACTTCTCCTCTGCTTTATTTTTTTCCTTGTTTGTGGGGGAGAAGAAACTGTTTTTAACAAACCAAGATACTAGGATCACATAAATACAAACAACTAGCTGCTTTGAAAAACAGAAGAATTGTTAAGGTTTTGGGTTACGTCATATAAAAAGTGTCCATTTTTATTTCAGATTACCTTCAGCACAAAAAAAACTTTGACACAAAGAAAGAAAATAAGCACAAACATCTGCCCCCATTTACCATCAAGGACAAGAACTAGATTGTTTGATTTGAAGGTACACTGAAACATTAACAGAGTACAATGAGAATATTTTTTTTAATTATGCCAGTGAACCCACAGGCCAGCTGCTAATCTTAAAACTTCTTAAAATGTTCCCACAGACAAATGCAATCTGTATGGAGAAATATTTCACTGAGTTCTGTCTCCCATGGTGTTTGTGTCCTTCTCACCACATACAGCTGATTCAAACTCTTTCAGTCTATTTCTTCATCCTGTGAATTTTTGGGGATGGTCTGACTGGGCCTTCTAGTTCTACTGTCCTGCCATGTAATCACTATGACAAGAAGATGATATTCTGGTAACTGAGATCAAAATGTTCTCAGCCTGATCAAAAATCACATTCAACATCTCTTCTTTTGCCTACTTGTGGGCTACATAAGAAAAGTCACATTATTTTTCTCTTAACGCAGGCTTCAGTTTACAAGATGATCATACCAGGAAATTAGAGATCAGTTGTCTGTGGCAGTGAAGGATGGAGAAAAGCTCCCAGTAGTCCTCTCAACACTGCCATAGTAAACAAACTCTCATTTAACCTTTGGGAGCAAACAGCATATGCATTAAAAAAAAAAAATCAGTCATCTAGAGAAAAAAGTATATCTAGTAGGCATATAAATGTCATTGAAAATCTGCCCTTTACTCATTTAAATATTTTAAGTGCCCTGCAAATATTAACTAGTCACATTTTTACTGGGTAATTTCCTGGATTAAAGATTGAGCTATTTAAATTGCTAATCTCCAGTACTAATAAAAGACTGCTTCTGCCTTCTTTTCTGAAATGTTGATATATCAAACTCTCTTTCTTCTTTTCAGTCATCTTCTAAATATGGCTTAGATGTTTTAAGTTCATTTCAAGCATGCCTTTACACAAATGCAGCCTTTCTAAATATGTCATTTGTTCATATTTATTGAAGTAGGTATGGTCTATCCACCCCTCAGATTTTACTGTGTGGATTGCATGCTGGCAATGCTTCCTTTCCCCTTCATCACTTTCTAATCCCCAAAACACTCAGATGATCTGGGGGTTTGACTACCTACATGGGCAGGTGGGTCTCTTTTATTGGTTTAATATCAAAGTGATGGGAAAGTGAATACATCCATTTGCAGCTTTCAAGCCTCTCAAGGATAAATTGATCTATCACCATTGATGCTAGGTAGATATACCAATTTTATTTTTCTGGAGGTAAGGTGAGAAAATGCTCATTATGTTAGTTAACACAAAGGTTGACATCTCTTCTTTCTCTACCTAACCAATGGTGTCTTTCAGAAGACTAAATTATTCTCTGCTCACCCTGACAAATGGAAAATAATTTCTATTCACTGTATTGATGAAGCTAGCTCGAGACATCATGCCTTTAAAGCATTACCTCTACTTGATGTTCATCTCAGCAGAGTAGCCATTCATAGGTAACATCTTTGCCTCTGTAATCTCTTGTACCAGCAGTAATGCAAGTGTTGAACCCAATTTTTATTGTCTGGTATTATCCAGAGATCCACTGATTTTCAACAAGATTACTACGTGTTAAATGTTCAGCTGCTGGAGTCTGACTTAGCTCCAAAGTCCATGGTGGTGGGTCAATTTATAGCAGTTAACTCTTCTTCAGTAAAAATCCAATCCTACCAGTGTTTCCAAACCCAGGTGCCATGTCACTACTTGTATATTTACATTAATAAGGAAATAGGATCAGAAATGGAAAGTGTTAGGCAGATATAGCTACCCACATTGCCTATAATAACAGTGTCATTGACAGAAAATGTTTCAGAAAAATGAATGTCTCACACTTGGCAAATTCAAGAAGGGCCCCTGGAGATTTGGTGTAAAGTGCAAGTTTAACTGGTAATTGCATTTAATCGTTAATAAAATAGGAGAAACTGCTATAGAACAGTTATTTTATTTTCAGGCACCCCGCCACCAAGGCATTTGAGATGCGTAAACAACAGATTTGGTGACGTAGCACCATAAAACACTGATGGGAACAGTTTTATGAACAATCAGTAAAGCTGCGCAGAGAAGAAGCGGACCAAGGACTTGATTTTGTCTTCAGTTACTTGAGCACCCTTTACCCTCTGTTAGCCAGGCTCAGGTCACACAGCTCACTCAGGGAGAGCTCTGGGGTTGGGCACGTTATATTTTCCAGCTGAGCAGACAGGAGTCCTGAGGGAGTAGGAGGGAGTCACATCTCCAGCACCCCGGGAATTCAGGCACAACGCCAGGGCCCGCAAGCTGCCCTGGAGGACAGGGAAAGTTGCTCACTTCTTCCCCTCCCCACTCCCTCACCCATCCCACAGTCAAGGAAGAATCGAGCCCTGGAAAAATGCAAAGAGAGCATGAACAGAACGAAACGCAGAATCAGAGCCAGAAAACAAAGAATGAACAATTAGCCGGCACTGAGACAAAAATAATAATAACAAAAAAATCAATAATATTACCTAGCAGCACTCTGGAGAAGGCAGGGCTGTAATCCAAGTACTCCAGGGCAGCATTGCCTATTTTAAACTTTGGACCCTCTTCCTGAGGATTCCCTTATACACCAGGTAAGTCCTTCTGAGCAGCATCTGCTGATACTTTAAATGCTTTCAAATTGCAGTGGGTACTGACAGGTTTTCTTCACTCAGCATTTCATTCAAACCCCCCTCTTTCATACCCTGGTTTCACCAGAATATCCTGAGAAATCACTCAGACTTGGGCTGTGGGCCTGTCTCTCTTCCCACCCCAGCTCAACATCTTTCATTTCTGGTCACCCCAGAAACCCCCTCATGGCGTCATTCGGAGGTCTGTATTTCCCACTTCTGCAGGCAGGAAGGCAAAAGTCCTGCAGGCTGTGGCCTCCTTTGTCACAGAAGCCAGAATAAGGCATCCTGTGGGAAAAAATAAATAGCCCGACAACATGTTATTAGTCAGAAACCCTCATGCTGGTGAGCTTTAACACCTGAACACATTTTTTTGCAAGGTCAGTGTTTTCTCCAGATGGGAGCAGACGTGCCCTCAGACGGGCCAGTAGCAGAGCTCAACACAGGCATGACTGCTGCTGTAGCCAGCCATTGTCCTCCGAGGAAAGGCCAGAGGAGGGGGGTGACACACATGTGCAGCCGAGGGAGCTCAGAGGTATTTACATGCAGTGCAATCAAGTCCTGAGCTCAGCAGTGGGGCTGAGGCCCTGTGCGTCCTATTCATCCTTCACCCTGGAATTCCCTTGTCCTGTCCTTTCTCTGTCCCTGGACATACTTCTTCTACCTCCTCCTTTGTCTGCCCATCTACCCTACATCTCTCCCAGAGACACATACATAACCCAGAGCCCAGCCTCTTTCCTCTCCATCACGGTCTGTCCTCCTACCCTTTCCCCCTCCCTTTCCTGTTGCCCAGTTCCTGCCAAATCCCACCCCCACCCCTCTTCAGGGTAATAAACCTTGAGGCCAGTCCACTCTGACACCTAATCCCTACTGCCCCGAGGCAGCACCATCAGTGGAGGGTAAGGTCCTTTAATAAAAAAAAAAACAAACACAAAACAATAGGAGTAAAATGTTTGTAAACAAATTATTCTCAAGATGTTCTCCAATCTCATTCTTTCTCTTAGGGGTTTTGAATTCTGATGCTCACCACCATCGTGCCACTTCTCTGATAATCTCACAATGCTACAAAAACGCTTCAGCAAACTACCTGTACAGACTGCCTGCCAGTCTGCCACACAAAACTGAAGAACTGTATCACATTAAATGCTTAGGGAATTGGGTTTTCACATTACATAATCCAAGAATTTTTAAAATAAATTTAAGAGAATATCTAATTTTAACTGGGATTTGATGTATTGCCTAATCTGCAGCAACCATTAAACTGTATTCTAACCCACTTCTTTACAGGAAGCTACCACGCCTTAGCCGGTTGTGTTGCTCACACTCCTTCATCTCAGTGATAACTCTCACCCCGGAGGAGGACACTGATCCCACAAGAGAAGGGCCCTGCGCATCACAATATGAGGTGTCTGACAACAAGCGGAATATTATTTTCATTAATTGTCCTGAAAGTGGGGCAGTTTGTGAGTGGGCTACAGAAAAACAGCCTCCTTACATAGTTTTTTTCTAATGAGAAATATCTAGGGTCAGTCTTATTAAGTATAGAAATGCTGTTGGAAATTTAAATAGTCCTGGAGATAAGAGTATAAGTCCCTTCCATCTCCAAATAAAGCATTATTATCTCCTCATAAACATGAATAGCAAAAAAATGCCTCACCATGACTGGGCATGGTATCAAAAATAACATTTTGTTTCTATTCTTATCGCTTCATTCTTTCAAGCTACACCCATCTGCAGCTCAGCTGTTGGAACAGGAGACTTCACAGTCTAGGATTTTACACTGCGAATACCAGAACACAAGTGGCACATGCATGGTCACTGCTAACATTGGCTACGTGCCATTTTTATGAAAAGTCTTATATCTGTGCAAAGCCCACAGTGTTGGGTTTAGTGACACAAGTAGGATATTTTTTTTCAGTATTGCCACTTCTAAAGATGCTGTCATAAATGTCAAGATTTCTGGTATTTTTTATTAAAGCTCCAAGCTGACAATAAAGTTAAAAATATTTTTAGCCATACATTTTTCTTTGGAAGGTTAAATTCCTGTTCCTTACAAATGCTGAAATAACGTTAAAATATTACCTAAGCACAAGCTGACAAAGTTCCCCATTAAACTGGCAGGGGAGACGGAGTTGCACAGCAACCATGACAGCATCTCATGACACAGGAGCAAATGCCATTCAGGCTGGTGGCGCTGAAACAGGGAGGAGAATCTAAAATCTCCTTATATTCATCCCAGCCCCCTCTCTTAGGTGGCCTGTGCCTGAAAGAAGGGCACACGCACTGTTCATCTATCAGAAGGCAAAAAAAAAATTAAAAAAAAATTCCCAGTGACATTCTTCTTTTAAAGGGCTTTTCATTTTGTAATCCATCTCATTATTTTTTCAGGGACCTGGCTCATTATTTTGAATGTCAATTCTGGTAATTTTTACAGTCTACAGGCTTTGTCCTGTTAAATGGAACAGTCAAACTGTCTGCTTTTCCCCTCGTTTTTGAGGAGTCCTGGAATTCCTCTCTAATATTTGTCGTGTTCTGCAGCTTCATTTCTGTCAGACGGGAATGGGCTGAAGTCGAGCTAAGAGGAGACATGGAGCCTCCTCTGCTATGGCAAAATGCGAGATGTAGGCTGGAGCTTCACATACTGCTGTTTATGAGCGGGTTCTCACTCCCTCCAGTGCTTTGCTTTGCTTCATGTACTGCTTAACAACACAGGAGCTGGCACGGAGCGGGGTGGTGGATTTCTCATTACAGGCATCCCACTTCTCATTGTAATGCAATCATTGTCTGTAGATACACAATGCCAGCACATGAGCTGCCAGCAAATGATTTTCCAATTATTGCTCAAGCAAATCTATGAAATTAAATCCAAGTATGATTTCATGTAACAGTTAAATTTTGTAACCACCTGTTTCCTTTCCGTGAGGAACAGTATTTCATCTCTTCTTTCTGCTCTGTCATTTTCTATCTTAATTTTCCTGCAGTGCGTGTTTAGTATGGTGTCGATTTCCTCCTGGCGTGATGACATCTCTAAGCCATATATTGCAATGCAACTGGCAAAAGACCTTCATCCCTGGGAGCATCTTCCAGGAAAACATGCTTTTTTGTACCATTTAGAAAGGACTCACTCACCTACATCATTTTACAACTAACCTTTAACTGCTCCAGTGCAAGTTCAATGGGTAAATGGAGTGATTGGTCACTAGTAATCAAGGACAGGCATTGCTGTTACCTGTAAGGAGAACAGGTACGCAGACACGTGTCTTGGCTACGTAACTATTCCATTGGCATAAAAGTAACTACCTGCAAATATTTTTTGCTTGTGTCAGCCAAGAACAATTTTATGTGTACAAATTGGTCTCCAGCAGCATTTCCCACTTTTTTACTGAGAACAAAGTCTTCCATTTTATCTGAGACACAGGAGTATAGGGCTACAGAAGTGACTTCTTGGGCCATCAGATCTGGTCATCTGCTATCACACGTGGTCACATAAGTAATCCATTTCAAAAATGATCAAGGTTCATCTAATAATATCTAGATCCATTTCCCTCCCCATTTCTGTTGGAATATTGTTCGAGGAATTCAGCCTGTAGATGGCTGGAAACTTAACTTCTACTTTAAGCTTACTTATAGCCAGTTCAGAGCCATTTGTTCTCCTGGCAGCATTGTCCTTCAGCCTAAGTAGCTCTTCTGTTGTGTTTGTATTTACATCACCTCCAGTGCTCTTGTGTGTCAGCTGGAGATGTGCACAGCATTAGAGGAAAAAGTGAGGCAGTACATGTTCAGGTATAACGTCCATATCCCTGCTTTGCTTTAAATGCCTTATGAAGTGAAAAAGCAACTAATTTTGTGTCATTAAAATGTAAATTATTCTTTCCTTAAGCAGGATGATCAATAGGGTTTTCACAATAGCTGTGCTAGTTGCATAACAAAGTACCCGCATTAGGCTTTATTATTTATTTAGTAGCTTTTATTATTTGTTATGCAAAACAAGTGCTTTAGTTACAACAGAAAAATAAGGGTATTGGAAACCCACGGCTAAATCTTCAGTCTGGATTTGTAGATCGGGAGGGAATGAGAAAGACAAGAGTGGGTGATGGGAGGGCACAGTTAAGAGAGTGTTAGGAAACTATCCCAAAGGATGAGAAAAAATCTCAGGTCATTTAATTAAAAGACCCCAAAAGGAAGGGGGATGAGGGTGGAAGGAGAGGCAGGAGTAAGGGCAAGAAGGAAAGAAAAAGGACGAGTGAAAAGCGGGACTCAAGGACATTGTGTTCAGCCATAATGAGAACGGCTGCTTGTCCCACAAAAGGCTGCAATTTTTTAGCCTCTGAAACCATTGTTATTATTGTAATCATGCCCATGGGAAGACGAATTTGTCAAATTCGCTGGATTCACATAGCATGCAGCCACAATTTCAGAAGTCACTGTGTCCCAGTGACATTGTGCAGTTTAATAAAGTCTAGCGATTCTAGCACTATTTATATAACGTCTATAAGGCTTCTGCCTATAATATATAACAGCTGTCAACCCCAAAACTTCTTTAGGTATGTGCTCTGTTTCAGTTAGCATTTCTGCATTGATTATTCTCCAGTAGTTTGGTGTGTTGTTTTGGTTTTTTTTTTAATGTGGAAAAGTTACTTTAAGGTATATGAAGTTTTTTGCTTTTGGAAATCAGGGCAGTGAGCATGGGGCAGTGTACAGTTTTGCTAACAGGAGAATTAAATAATTTTCTATGAAAATGTTCCTGTGCTGACTGAGATTAACTTCTAAAGGAAAATCCCCACCTCGTCAATATTGGTATTATTCTGGTAGGAGCTGAGGTAATAAATATGATCGTGTGAGGTCAGAGAGAGGGGTTCCTACATACTAAGCAGCCATGTCAATCATAAAAGTCTCTCTGCTCCCCCCACTGCTAATCTGTCACATGGAAAGACAATGCTGCTAGTAAAGTCCAAATCCTCTTAAATCCCAACATTAGATTGTAAAATAAAATTGAAGTCATCAAATTAAAGCGTGGGATGCACACAGAGCTGTAGAACATAACATTCCTACCACCCTGCTAGGCTAGACTGTGCGCTGCCATGGATGATTTACACGCAACGGTGTGATGAGGTGTAAATGAACCTTCATTATCATATAGCTGATAAAGTCTGTACCCCAAAACTGTTTTAGAAAACCCCTGCCTGACTGTACTGTAACATGGCAACATATTCTGTAGTAGCCACGCTAAATATCTAACACCTGAAGGATAGTGAGCTTCTTTCCCTATGAATAGTTTATTGCAGAGGGACGACCAGTGTTACCTTTGTGTTTCCTTAATCTGCTTTCTGTTTCCTTCCCATAGAGCAAAGAACACAGGTACAGAGGAGACGGAAAAAAATTCACTCAGGCAGCTGAATTATAAAAGTGCTATAGATTACTTCTGATGATTTGCGCCAGGGGAGCAGTAATCGTAACTCATAATATAACCCAAAAAGGTGCGTGGAGCAGAGGAGGTGCGGGGGGGGAGTTGACCCAGTGCTCTGTCCCTCGGCACTACGGCCACGCTAGCAAGAGTCGATACTGGAAACTCCCGAGTAGCGCAGCTGGCACGGGAGACAGCACTGCAAATAAATGTGCTGTTTTCACAGATACTTCTCTCCGGTTGCGTAAGCAGGAGAGGGCTTTTGGATGTGCCAGCTCATCCTGTCAGCTACTTGTTACCCGAACGGAGGGGCTGGTAATCACCCCCAGAACAGCTGCACAAAGAGAGAGCAATCCAATCGCTTCAGTTGTCTCTGTTTCGTGGTGCCCTAACGGCACAGTACTGCTCTCCAGCAGACACTCTGCCTTCCTCCCTAATCACGTTTAGCAATTAAAACTAGGTCAAGAGTTGAAACCGGGAAGAACTAATTGTCTGCACAACTGTAACATTTCTTGCACGGTGAAGATAAACAAAGACAGAAAAACCGATATTCTGAAAGGCTTGAGGAAATTCTTCCTCGGTATTTCATTGCACTTCGAACAGGAGTAACAAAAATGGGGGGAGAAATGTAATCTGTTAATTTGCACGAGAGTCCTCCCTAGAATTCCAAGTGGCTCTCTTGTCAAATTACGCAACACCTTCTAAAATCTTTGCATATTTTAAAAATATGAAGTAATCTGCTTTGTAACTCTTTCTGGCTAAATGCACCGGCACTACGTTTCAGAGCACCACTCTACGAGCTTATCAAGGCAATTGGGAGTGTTTTCTGGAGCAGCAGGCAAAAAAAAAAAGGAGTTACAGCGCCTTTGCTTTCCTGACCAATATATTCTAGGTTCAATGCCATGGATCAATATTACAGTTGAGTTATATCACCTCCTGCATCAAGCTCATATGGCTGAGATGCACCGAAAATAATAAAAGGAGAGGGAGGCAATTAATGCAGAAAAAAACCCCAAACCTTAAATAAAACCATTCCACTTTCTATCACTTCGCTAAAATAAGCCTTTTGGCAGATGCTAATATTCTGAGCTGGCTGGCAGCCTGAAATGAATTTGTAGGAATCAGGTAGGACAAATGGGTGGCTCGGAGAGAATGTGAAGCCTCCGGTGAAGTTATTTAACATTTTCCTGGTGTCCCAGGTGTCTGCAGTGGGCCAGAGAAGATACGATCCTTGCCCCTGGAACATTAAATCAGTGCAGCAATGTATACAATGCAAAATCCGGGTTTCATAAAGAATGTGACTGCCAGGAACAGGATTCTCAGTATCATCACACAACACTGCTGCTCTTTCCAAGTGCATAGCCCCCTACGAAATCCAGTCCATGCAGAGATCATTCAAGGGTTGGGAGTGGATGAGTCACAGGCATCTGAGGGGGTGACATTATGTGGGTTCTGATTTTAACTCTCATTGCTTTTTCAGCAAACAAAATATACACAAGCTAATTTTATTGAGCGCTGCTATAACAAACCCTTCTTGTTGACTGCTCTCTGCAGAGGGCTTCAAAATAAAAGTTATAGCTATTTAACTGTTTTGCAGCTCAAAATAGTGCCACTGAGACTGATCTTGAATAAAGTGTAGTTGTTTGCTGAATATAACTTTGCCATAACTGCTGACTTCCCAAAATACATGCCCCTCTAAGAGCTGTTGTTATATCTCTACTGGCAATAGCATATATTTGCAGTATTGAGTAGTGTTGGGTTCCCTCCACAAGGTTCTAGTTCCCTCTGCAGTACTCAGAGGTTTAGACCAGTTATCCAGATACAGAGCCTCAGGCTACATATAGCATATATACTGCATGCTATCTGACATCAAAACAAATACCAAGGTAGTCATTTGAGCACGCAGCAAATATCTAAAAATAGGTTTGGACTCCTAAACTTATATGATTCATAGGTGGGCACATCAACCTTCAACAGCTCTGGCTTTATTTTCTATAACAACTCCCAGAGAATCAAATATAGATCTAGGAGTCTGCAAGCACGAGCATCCTAACTAAGTATTATAAGGTGAACGATGATGGAAATCTATGTCATGCCTACCATCACCAGTAAATGCAGGATGGCTTATCCCTCACTGTGAGAAGGACAAAGAGCTTCATGCTTACCACGGGGTGAGATAATTCGCAGAACCAAACACTGCAGTGGAGGTAACACATGGGCCAGACCCTCACTGACCCTTCTATGACTTATCTGAGCATCCATATCCTATGCCAAGTGTACTGTTTTAGTAAAATGGGGACCCTAATATCTAGTTCCAGGTGGCCTTCCAAATTCTTTTCAGGAAGGGCAGGATTGGCCTCTGAGAGCATTTAACAGCATGAGCCAGTTTTGCCTCCCGTGCAGCATATTTCAATGATTTCAGTGCAGTATATAGGGAAAAGGAATACCAATGTCATATAATACGCACACCTTGCTTCTTACCCATTAATTGCCGGGAGCAGTTCTAAACTCATTTTATGCAGAGAGTGGTTTATATTTACGTGAGATTAACTTGACCTTGATTTTATTAAATTTGGAAATATGACAAAACAGCCTACACTACTACTTCTCAGAAGTGTTTGTGAAGCGCTTTAAACATTTACAGTACAATAAATGCTAAATGTTAAACATCACATTGTCAGGCGAAGTGCTGTTGGTGCAGTAGCGAAAACGGCAGCATTATAACGTTCTCGATGTACTGGAACCAATCATTAAAATATTCTTGTTTGTTTCTGCGTAGCACAACTAAAAGAGACTGGCAACACACAGATGCATCTAGCCCAGTATCTAGAGAATAAAGACAAGTTTTTCCCATTACTTCTGACTTAAAGTTGTCTTACTGTGCAAAGTTTTCTTCACTGTAGAGTACTATTCAAAACTATATGCCATGTTAGAGGTGCCAGGAAAACCTCTGTTACTGCTGTGCGATGCAAATGAGAATCAACGAGCTTTGCTTAGTGCTCCATTGGAATACTGCTTACTCTGCTTCAGATTAATTTGCATTTAGGTGTGGGAATTTTACAAATGTGATATGACAGCTCAAAATATTCCTTTTCCTGCATAGACAAATGTCAGGAAAATTATCCATCTTCATTCAGAACAGTACCCAACTGCACTGTTGCCTCCAATAAGATGATGTCTGATGTCATTCAAACAAACAGATGCATTCTTTCCTTTCCCAGGGTGAAAGAAGAACTATTTGTAAGTGACAACATATTTATCACTCTGCTAGTGCTAGTTTCATCCTTGTATCCTATTATTTTTCTCAAACTGTTCAGGTTTGAAACCTTGCTTAATAAACATTTATGTTTAATCCATCCAAATATTACTGGGGTCTTATCAAGGAATTTCCACAAGAATTAAATAAATGTTATTTAATAAATTAATAAATGTTATTATTAAATAAATGTTAAGTGCCATGTTATTACTTATTTGTTTAGCATCCTAAAGAACACAGCTTTCCTGAAACTGGATCAATAATAATTCCTTAATGAAAATGCAGGTCACAAACAGAATGCCCAGCCAGAAACAACTGCCTTCTAAGCTAATCTTCCTTACAGATGAGTAAATTCACTGCACAACCCGTTAAACAAATACCATCATGTTTACTTTCCACAATGCAAAAAAGACAAAAGCTGAGAAGCATTCCCAGGAACAAAGAAAACACAGTAATTACTTTTTTTTAAACAATTTTAAAAGCAATAATATAGTGTTTTGCATCTTTGACTACCTATATTAAGCAATTAACGGTGCACAGTAAGCTGAATGTCAACTAAATACTGCAGATTATTTGCTGCTGTTTATGCCTGTGCAATGCAATTCTGATTCTCTGCATATGTCCCATTCCATCAGGTCATATCAAATCATGTTTTGTCAGTGTTTATTAATTCAGCCTAAATCCAGTCACATGACACACACTTCAATGCACTTAGTATTAAAAAACACTTTCCGTAATTCCAGTTATTTTTCAATGTGAACAGATACATCCGATTACCGAGGGACTTGCATGTCAAGTTTATTGCATTTCAAACCAGGACACAAGCATGTTTTTACTTAAGGTGTCGAGCAGTCGTTTACAATACTATTCTCCTTTACTTTTAAACTGCAACCCACAAACTACTGAGGAGTTGATTTCTTCTTAGTAAGAGGAGTGACTTGAGCTACTGCTAATGGGAATTATTGAGGCGTAGCATTAAAGTTTCAGACAGCCTCAAGTTTCCAACAAGACTAAGAAGTACTGCTGTGCCACTTATAGACTACTTTGTGAAACATAAAAGCTTAACAAAGGAACATAGGCAAATTTTCCTTCTACCCTCCTATGATTAAGTCTCATTTCAGTTGTACACATGGGACAACAAAAAATTAAATATGTACGTTATGTTCTGTAAGTATAGTTACATCCAGAAAAACAGGGAGTCAGGGGAAGGAAGGGGATGAAGAGAAAAAAATAAAGTTAACTGGTTTACCTGATACTGTACAACACTTTTCCAGTTTTAGAAATCCTCAGCAACTTGTTGTCTGTCGTGACATCGTGGAAGTTTGCTCCCTTCTCATTGGCAAAGAATAGATCTGGCTTCCAAATAGAGTCCAACATAGAGGGATCCAAATCCAGGGAATCATCGGGATATTCGCTGTAAGCCAGACGTGAGTCATTCCACTGCTGTCTCAAAAAAATGTTCACTCTGTAGTCCTACAGAAATGCCATGTAAAAAGGTTACTAAGCCACTTCCCAAAACTGGAAGCCCACTTTAGCTTTCTTTACGCTCTTAGACTTACTACAGTACCAGCGTTACATCAAACATTTATGTTATCCTTTGAACAGAAGAGTTGTCATTTGAAAATAAAGCACTCTGGATGCTGTATTGAAGCAAACAAACAGAACTGGTACACTTTCCAAATCAAAATCACTTCAGTGATGAAAAAAATATTAACTGCAACCTCCAATATTAAATATAGCCCTCTTTCAAATGCTCAAATTAACTTAGAGGTACTTAGAAAGTCAAAAAGCATCGCAGCTAGATATATAAAATTTCAACAAAGATTCTATAAAACTACTAATTTAAATAAATTGCTTCCAATATGTAAATCAATTATTTCTAATGTACTCATGAATAGTTGCTAATTCCAGTGAAGCCAGATTTGTATAGAAGAAATTAAATCAGCACTTCTTATTTACTGTTTGTATCCTTCTTCTATCCACCGTATGCTTTTCTCTGTATGTTCCTTCATTCACTCCTCCCTCTCTGCATCCCATTAAAATTGTTCTAATTGCATTCTTCTGCTCAGTGGTCTGCTAGTCACAACTGGGAAAGGCAGCAATTACTTAGAGGTTCATTTAGAACCAACATTAACGCTGTGTCAAGAACTGGCTATTAAAGGGGAGTGTGAAAAGAGCTTTTAGGGTCTAAACTCTCTGGAGGAAATGGAAAGATGTTAATGGTTATTCTCCTTATCCTGAATTTCTAAAGTCAGCAAGTAAAAGCTTCATCTCCCCCAGCTTTCACTGCTATTGTAGCATATTTACCTGAAATTACTACATTGAACTTGCTTGTGAACACTCTGTTAGAAACACATCTACACTTTGTCTAAAAGGAAAGTATTTAACGATATTTATATTGATTATATTATCTGAAGGAATATGCTATCAAATAATTCTGCCAACTATACAAACCCCTGACATTTAGGATGTGCTTTAATTGCAGTACATTAAAATGGCAGCACCGTGCTTTTGACTTGGAAAATGTATGAGCTGACCTGGGTTTAGTTAGGCCACTGAACTGCGTAGTCTAAAGAACTTATCATCCTTGAAATATAAATAAATATTTCGCTCTAATTAGAGCTGCAGAAAGCAGACTCTGTGAATGAGTCCCTCCGAGCTTCAGCATTTCCCACCCTTCACTCAGCAGGCTGGTGATGAGGTGCGCTGCTGCCCCAACTGAACATTTCTGACATCCAAACTGATGCAGTTTTTTAACCGAATGGGATGATGCTTTATAATCTCACTAGGAACTTGATTTTTCTTGCTTTCTTTATCATTTTCATGTTTCCATTGGGTAGATGTGAGTTGAAACAGAAATGTCTACTAATCAGAGCAAAACAGATCTAAGAGAGGTCTCAAGAATAGCACATTTCTTAAAGATACTTACAAAAGCCTGTAGCTGTTTTTCACAAGCCACTGTACTTTTTGTGATGGTGTTGTTTCATACAGCTTAAGATCAAATAGCTACTTGCCGTCCTGAGCTTATAAAATATCATCATATCTTGGGAGGATACACTAACCCTAAGCATACTTTCCCTTGTTTCTTGGTCTTAGAAACTGAGAGTGTCTTATAAGTTTATACGGGACAGTTTTATTTATAAATCCAGGAAAGCACTTGATTTTCATTCTGCAGAAAAGGCAGGAGCTGTCATCAGCAACTGCTGATAGAATAAAATTGCTGCAACTAGTTGCGCAACTGCCTTTAATTTTTCTTTGAAATAAGATATATATAATGAAGTCTATAGAAAGCAGAGGGATTTTTTTCCCATGACATAGAAATCATAAATAAGTCAAATCAGTAAATTGTTTAGAAATATCTAAAAATAAATGTGCTTTCACGAACTTCAGTAGTTGGTGATTTAGATAACAAAAATGAGTCTGAAATATCTTCATTCATAGAAGAGTTTGCATATGATGATATATATTATACCAAAAGCATAAATAATGCCAATAGGGTTACACTATCTTTTTCAATGTTTACCTTCATAAATATATCAGAGCCATCACACCAATACACTTAGAAATGCTTTCTCTCTGCAAGCTTTAATGTTAGAAGGAAAGCAGCACTGAAATCTTTGTTTATGTCTGATAGGCTTTGCATATATGTATATAAATATATATATTTTAATAAGAAATAAAAATTGAAATATTACATGCACATCACAAAACCATCGTTACTTTTTTCTTCTGTGCTTGTGGTATAAGCAGTTGAGAGGGATGTGTGTTTACACAGTCAGAGCTAATCATGTGCAGAATTTTGAATTTATTTTTCCGGTGCTAACATTGTAACTGTCTTCTGAAGAAAAATTCTCCTGAGAACAGTATCACAACATGGAGCAGACTACACTGTGTATTTTGCAAGTTCCTGAGGGTAGAAGTGGGTGGACTGTAGTAATGCACTCCTACACCACCACGAGTACACCTGCTCCACAAATTCTTTCTGACAGCGCCACAGCTCTGAACGAGGAGTGTGGACCTGAAGATTTAATCTCAGTTGCAACACTGGTGCCAGCTATAGCTCAAGGCAACTCAGATAAACAGATTTCCTCTGTTCTCAAGCCATAAGATCAGAGCAATACTAACATACTAAAGGCATATTCATCTGATTAGTTTTAGTAGATTGATCTGAAGATTTAGGACTCAATCCACAGATATACTTAGTTTGTGTCATAGGACTCCAGACAGGAATGGTCTTTCAGCAAATCCATGGCCACCAGATTCACTGCCCAGAGCTTCAGCAAAGCCCTGTGTCCCTTTGGTCTCAGGCACTGCTGTGGCAGGGGGGTGCAGGGGAGCCCCACTCCTTCTTCAGTACTACTTTCTGTCTCTGAACTGACGCTCACCTTAGATCTTAGCCTTCCTCCCCTCTTCCCCTCCAATAGCATCGACCGCCCAGGTGTTGAGTCGAACATCTGTGGCAAACAGCAGACTTAGCCAGCCTTCCGTGCATAGGAGGGGCTTGCCAAAGAGATTACTCTCCCTTTCTAAATCCTAAATTTGAATGCTAACTGAAAAGTAGTGGTTTAATGACCTATTTCAAGGCCCTGTGATGGTAAAGCACTTGGTTACCTATGTACCTAAGCAGGCAAGTTGTCCCCAATGGCTTCAGTGGGAGTCTCTTATGCAGTTAAAACTATACATGTGAATTAATCGGGATCTAACAAGCTGATTTGTGATTATGTTTTTTTCTAGTGGGAAGATAATATCATACAGACAGCCACAGCCAAGCTTTATTGCTCCTAAAATTTTAAAAGGAATGGCAAATTTTTCTGCTAACATAAGTACTCAAAACACAACTGGAGTCTGATGCATTTGCCCCAACAGAGAACCTGCTGCATGGTGTCAGTCATTGATTATAGGGCATAACGACAATAATAATGTCCTCACAGTTAGTCATTTCTGTAATTAACCATTAGCTCGTCAATGTACAAACTGCTCTTAGCTTCTCCTATAGCTGATAGCTAAAAAATCCTGGTCATTAGCAACACTGAACATCTGAATTCTTTGGGACTCTGCCCAGCCTGATGCAGATTACTCATCTGTGATACTCAACAGCAGTCATGCTGTACAGTGAATTTTTTGCTGAATGCTGCATGTGTGAATGCTTCCAAAAATAGATACAGAGCTTACTGGCATAACTGCTTTATTTGGTGAAGTTACTCAGGAACGTCTTTTTCTCTTTTTTGCAAGTTAGGGCTTAAATGAAAGACAAGTGAATCAATAAAGAAAATTGCCAACAATTTCATCTTGACTCTGGACTTTTTTTACTATTTTTATTTTTGGTATAATATATATCATTCTAATATTGAAGAAAACCATTTCTTTTGGAGAAAAATACAGCAATTGTGATACTGTCCCATACGTGCATTATAGTGCCGAAAGACTGTTACGTATGCAGTTTTTTTCCCTAGATTTTTGGGAATAAAACTCCTGAAGACTCTATGGAATTCACCCCTTTGTAGAGAATCAGCACAAAATCCTGTTCTATTTCTGAATGAAAGGTTTTATCTTTTAGAAGAATATACTGGACGTAAGAGTTGTGCTGGCCTTTCACACAGGGATGCATTTCATCCCAGTGTCTGTCCTGATCTGAAAACAGAAGCTACTCCTGCTAATATTATTGAAAACCTGGCTTACTGAATTTAGTAGGTCTGGGACTGTAATCCTGTTTGCCATGTTCATTTTTCCTACTCCTCTAAACAAGTTTTCATCTCCCAAGTTTCCAATGAGCTGCTGTAGATCCTCCAAGTTATATTCTGATAATAACCCTTCAGTACATATACATGGTTTCACTAAGCATTGCTGTCCTCTGAGACAGGGATGTCTCTATCGAATTTAGAATCCAGGGTTTTAAATGAATCTTTTAGTTTTATGTCAAAACCATCAAGAGCATTTTATAGGGAAAAATGAATCCTAGGAGTCAAACAAAACTCATTATTTATCACAAGGGATGCCAACATTTTTACCACATGATTACATCTTTTTCAGAAAGGCAAAGTAGATAGAACAGTAATTGATGTCTGCCGCTCAGAGCAGTTTTAAAACATCCTAAAACTAGTCACACTAGTCATTAAAGAAGTGACAGCATTAAGAAAATCAATATCAAACAATTAAACTGCATCTAAGAGAAATCTTTCCACAATTTCAGCAGATACTATGAACAAAGCAAAATAAGAAAGCCAATAGTCTTTGTTTTCATCTACTTGAATGTTTGGCTGTTTTCAGCAGAATGTGTTAATGAACATTGGAAAGGTGCACATTAACATATTTGATAGAAGGTAAAATGCAATGAGGGGATTTAATCAAAGCAATGAAGGAGTCTAATTAATGCAATCAGCATTAGGTCGTGCAAATATTTTCATTGAATGCCATCTTGTAAAGCCAGTGACGTGCAGGATTTTTGCTACTTAACGCTATGCTGATGCCTGTACACGCTAGGATCAACAGACATGCCTGGGTAAAAAAGGCTGCATTCATAGCTTTCTTCTCAGAATCCTTTAAACATAGGAAAACAAATGAAGTTTTCCAAAAATCTGAAAATGAAGTCTGTTGATAATTATGTTACACCAAGATATGGTTTTTTCCTGTCATTGTTTACTTGATTTTAGTTTTCTTTTAAGTTGTTTTAAAAATATTACAGAGACTTACTCTAAAGCATTAACTTATCTGTTTATTTTATAGCCCTATATGTTATAGCCTGTCATTTATTGAAGAATCTTTTCCACACTGTTTAAGAAAGCAACCTGCTCTAGAAATAACTTGCCCTTTATCTCTAGAAAACATTAAATAGCAGGGTGTTTTTTAAAATAAAAATATTTAAGAGCAGAAGATTTGTGTTCCTTAGGCACTACCTTCTAAAATGATGGCATGAGTTATAATTGAATTTAAATGAAGTATTTGAATATTAAATAATGATTAAGTTGGGCTCTTCCTTCATAATGCAAGGATTGCAAAGCAGTATCTATACCATTTTGTCAAAAACTAGTTCTTTGGTATACTTTAAGTCCTTTTGTGGGTAGCAAGTTCATTTTTAGCTACCAAGAACTCAGTCCTACAGGATGCTAAGCACCTTTATTGCCTCCGGCTTCAGTAAATACAGAAAGACCTGAATGCTGCATAGGAATCCCTGGAAAACAGAATAGTGAGACTACGTTTCAATTGCTTCAGAAACGTCCATAGCTTTCCATGGTGTCCTGAGGCAATGAGAATAACTCTTACAAAATTTCAATGCAGGTGAGCGCACTCATTTTTGGTTTATTTTGTGGCAGCAGTGACTTGAAGAGTTCAAAGTCAAGCTGGGATTTGTCACTAGACCCTTTCTAGCATGGGTTTAACCCACTTCTTGTATATAAGCAACTGATAATTAGTATGGATTTATCGTATTTCTATAAGAAATACATCAAAAGTCTCTCTCTGGACTAAATGCAGTAGTCAGATATATGTATGTTTGTATAAATAACTGATCTTTTTTGTTCATTGTTTGAAAAAGAAGATTAAAAAACTTAGCATCTTTTTAAATGCACTCTGAAATAATATTTTCATATTTCTTAGCAAATATTGAAAAAGAAAGAAAATTCACTTGTAGACTAAAAAAGAAGAAAGCTGGACTAAAATTTTCATTTCCATTTTTTTAGCTTGACTTTATTAATCCTAAATTTTGGCAATTTTTAAAAGAGAAATCTCACCTTGAAATAAAAAACTGAACTATTTATTATTATATATATCAAAATTAAGACTCTGACATATTCATTTCAGCTTTTTTTTTTTTTTTGACTGATAGTCAAAATACGCATTTCAGTCAGCTGGGATCCCTCATTTCCTAGAAGCAATTTAACTCTCAAAATACCCAAGTCTCCTTACAGCTATGTGATTTAGTCATTTGACTCAAGTTATGCGTTCACTTCAGTTACCAGTGTGGCTGCAATTCACAGAGATTTACTTAAGTTAAACAAGACCGTTCTTGTAGCTCTGTCAGCACAGTCTGCAGCAGCAGATAATGCAGCATGAGGTGTAAGACCCACTCAAAATATAGAGTACTTGGCGGGGAGCCCCTCAGCTGAGCTCCAGCCATTCCTCTGCCTCTTCAGTGCTAATAAAACCTGAGAAAGCTGGTTTGCTCACACCTGTATTTGCTGCCATCACAGTCAATACAGACGATGGTGCAGCCACTCCACGCGTACATTTAGACTTGATAGTTGAGTTTAATAATTTATACACCTCTTTATATAGTTGGTTTATATTTTTTTTTTATTTTAATTCACCTGATAGACTTTTAGTAGCTTAGTAACTTAGTAAAAGTCCCCACGTCCTGAGCATCTCTACTCTATATCACATCCCACTCCTTCACAAGATGGCTTCAATGACCAGTCCCACTCACCATTGTAGTTTCTGCTATTGAACCAAAGCTGTTGATAAATATGTTGCAGGTAACATTTACAGGAGGACCTGCAAGTTGAACAATAAATAGAAAAATTGACAGGTTGTGTTCATGACATATATTAAGTATTGTTGTTCTCTTGCCAATGACATCATAGCACTTACCATTGTGGTTTCTGTGACTGATCCAAAACTGTTGATAAAAATATTGCAAGTAACGTTTACTGGAGGACCTGTGGAATGCAATAAAAATGTTGCAATATACATTGATATAAAAGTACAGATCCCTCAGCCTCCGTACAATCGGGTACAGATGTGGCTGAAAACAAGTAGAAAGTGAGTTTTCCCAAACAGATCATGTGAATATCGATCAAAAGCAAAACATTATCAACAGTAATTTAATGAACCTAGTTTCATTGGAAGTTGTTACAAAAATACACAGAACTACATCCTTGCATTTAAGGATTTGTGAGAGGAGTTGAGCGAGGGCATGAGTATAACAGCTTTTTCTTTATCCACAGTACCAGCGCAGAATATGCTTTATCATTGCAACCACCCCTCTCTCCCTTCCTTCTCAAACTTAAAATCAAAAGATTCTCTCTCCACACCTATTCCACTCTGTATGCAATGACTTGCCACTGAAATTCCTAGCAAGGGCCACTTTTCACATTGACTCCAGGCCACTGTAAAAGGACTTAGACAAGCAGCTCTTCGTGCACCTGGTCAGGAGATGTCTGCCTTGCCATAAAAAAAATATTTAGCAGTATCTGTTCTGGCTTGACACAGCTTTCATTAAGTAGCTATTTGTGATCTCTTCCCTCCTACCTCCTTTCCTTTTATTTAGCAGTCACTGACGTGTAGCAGAATGAATGGGGACTTAATATTTAATTAGTTGTCTATTATCCTCCTAGGTTTTTTAGGTGTGATGAAATAAACAGGGCTTATCAACTGAATCAAAAAGGATTAATGCTAAATGCCTGAATTCCAGTGACACGAAAGTTGATACAAGCATTGAGTATCGAGTGCTTTCTTCTCTCTTTTCTTATTACTATTTTTAATCACATAACTTTCCTTATATTCAAAAAACAATGTAAGTGCACAGAATATAAATACCTACATTTGGTTTCATATTTAGATCTGAAACTGCTTTAATAAGGATGGAAACATTTTTACTTTCTTTTTTGAAAAATTGAAAGATAAAGTGCCTAGTGAAACCCAGTACACTATCAGCTTCCTGAGTCCTAGACCATTCACCTTTGAGAAAAAAAACATGTTAGTTTTGGGAAGAAAAACCACAACAGTAATATGTTTTGAGGCTGTTAAATTCCAATGAAGTGTGTTGTTCAACTCAGTTTTTGCAACAATTTTTTTTTAAAAAAAACACTTCCTTTTTATGTTGTAAATATGCTTTTACTTTCAACGCCAAGCTAAAACAAGCCAAATAGTCTGCTATTCTCCCTTCATAGTACCATTTTTTCCCTTTTTACTTGACGATATTTCTGCTAGTTGGGCAGCTTGACCAACATATTTCTCTACACCTAAACTAACAGAATCACTGAATCACTGAAGTTGAAAATAACCTCTGGAGATCACCCAGCCCCCTAATCCGTCTTATGTTTAAGTGGAATGTCCTGTGTTTCCGTTTGTGCCCAATACCTCTTGTCGTGTCACTGGACACCACTGAGAAGAATCTGGCCCCATCTTCTTTAACAACCATCAGGTATTTATGCATATGGATAAGATGCCCCTGAACCTTCTTTTCTCCAGGCTGAGCAGACTCAGCAATCTCTTCTTGTATGACAGATCCTCCAGTCTTCCAGTCACCTTTGTCACCCTTTGCTGTGCCCATACCAGTAAGCCCATGTGTCTCTTGTATTGGGGAGCCCAGAGCTGGACCCAGCACTCCGGATGTGTCTCACCAGTGCTGAGCACAGTGAAGGATCCCCTCCCTCAACCTGCTGGCAATGCTCTGCCTAATTCAGCCCGGGAGGCTATTGGCCTTCTTTGCTGCAAGGGCACATTACTGGCTCATGTTCAATTTGTTGTACACTGGGACACCCATGGCCTTTTCTGCAAAGCTGGTCATCTCCTACATTGTTCCTCCCCGGCTGCTGGACTGCATCTCCCCTTGTTGAACATGGTGAGGCTCCTGTTGACCCATTTCTGCGGCCTATCCGGGTCCCTCTGAATGACAGCACAACTCTCTGGGGCATCAATCATTCCTCCCAGTCTTGTATCTCCTGCAAAATTGTTGAGGGTGCACTCTGTCCCATCATCCAGGTAATTAATGAAGATGTTAAACAGTATTGGCCCAGTAACGACCCCTGCAGTACACCAGTAGTGACTGGCCTCCAGCTGGACTTTGTGCTGCTGATCACAACTCTCTGAGCATGGCAATTCAACCAGTTTTCCATGTACCTCACTGACCATTTAGCTACTCTGTTCCAATAGTTTGTCTATGAGGATGCTGTGAGACAGAGTGCCAAAAGTCTTGCTAAAGTTGAGATGAACAACATCCACTGCTCTCCCTCATCCATGAAGCCAGCCAAGTTATCATAGAAGGTTATTAGCATGTTCGGGAATGATTTCCCCTTCATAAACCCATGCTGACTACCTCCAGTTATCTTCCTGTCCTTCATATCTGGAAATAGCTTCAAGGAGGATTTGCTCCAGGCTTTGAGACAAGGCTGATCAGCCTTTAGTTCCTGGATCCTCCTCCTTGTCCTTCTTGAAGATAGGAGTGACTTTTTTTTTTCTTCCTGTGGTGAGGAACCTCCTCCAGTCACCATGACCTTTCAAAGATAATTAAGGATGGCCTCACAATGCCATCAGCCAGCTCCCTCAGCACTTGTGGGTGCTTCCTGTGTGGTCCCATGGACTCGTCTGTGTCCTGTCTGCCTAAATGTTCTGTAGCCCGATTCCTTTCCACTGAATTTTCCTTGATCTGGACTTTTCCACAGGTCTCAGAGGTATGGGATTCCTGAAGATCAGTTTTATCAGTAAAGACTGAGGTGAAGGAGGCACTGAGTGCCGTGGCATTTTCCCGTGCTCTTTGCCAACTTTTCTTTAATCTCATGGTGTTGTCTTGCAAAAGCTGCCATATATGAGCACTACAGCTTTCAACTCCTAAGTGCCAGCAGAACCTAGTAAACATGCTTCCCTATGTTAGGAAATATGCTATCATACCACAGACTGCAGTTCAGATATGTACACTAAGTAGGTGCAGGCTAGAGCCCTGTATCTTACAACAAAGCAAATGTCTCCCCCCATTTCTCTACTCAATTGTATAACGTCTTTTACTTGCCTTCTGCTGGTAGATGTGGAATAGTATAAGAATTCAGTAAACCTGAATACTGCCAGCAAAACAGGTCAAGTTCTCTTCATCCTTGGAGTTTTCTGGAAATAACTTTATTGGTGAGATATCACCAATTCAATTTTTTTTCTGATCATTTATTATTGTTTATAAACATCAAAAGTGTAATGCAAGATTTGCAACCAAATGAGCACAGAAGATACTTATCAGACAATCTCTTCTACGATTCTATGATCTTAAAACCTAATATTTGATCATATAACTTATCGATTCTAAGATAAAAGTCCAAATTTCTCTTAAAGTCAGCAAGCTAGTAATGTTTCTAAGGGTGCATAGGAAACATGAGCCAAATAAAGTATATAAGAAAAAGATAACTAACTGATCACTGAAGTTTACAATGCTTTTTTCCTTTTTTTATTGACCTTTTTTTTGTAGTGTTGATATTATTCCAGTGGGGAGGGGATCCTAAGGAAGCAGTACACTTTAAAGAGGTCACCCAACACCACTTTTTCCAATGGAACATTTCACATACTCTACCCTGTAAGGTTTTTCTAATTTAATAGTTCCTTTAAAATGAAAGCAATAAACCTCTATGAAGTATAGCCAAGGTTTGAGTACAAAATCTAAAACTCTTCAAAGGCAATGGATAGGGATGAGCATGGAGATGGACATAGGCATGGAGATAGTGTGGGAATGGAGATGGGCATGGAGATGGGCATGGGGATGAGCATGGAGATGGGGATGAGAATGGAGATGGAGATGGGGACAAGCATGGAGATGGAGATGGGGACGAGGTTGCCAGGTTGCCCAGAGAAGTTGTGGCTGCCCTATCTCTGGAGGTGTTCAAAGCCAGGTTGGATGGGGCTCTGAGCAACCTGGTCTGGTGGGAGGTGTCCCTGCCCATGGCAGGGGGGTTGGAACTGGATGATCTTCAAGGTCCCTTCCAACCTAAACCATTCTATGATTCTATGATTCTATGACTTTACTGCCTAAAATCTAAAAAGACTTGACGCTACCTCTAAAAAATTAAGCAAAATATACTTCATGACGAAATTCTTTTTTTCCCCTACTTTTTCCTTTGTCATCTCCAATGCAACAAGGTAACAGTCCAGGTGTCTTTCAGGCACATTCAAGATAATCAAAGTGATTTTCAAGTCATAAGGAAAATGTCTGTTCTTGAAAGGATTTAGGCAAAAAAAAACCCAACCCCCAAACAGGTAGTTAATGCTCAAATCCACCAGAAAGTAGATGTCTGGTGTTCTGACAAACATCTAAGATACCACTTCTGTTCCCTGCAGCTCCCATCCCCCTGCTTCCCCAGAGGGTCTGCCACTGCTGCCAGTCGACGGGACTCTCCAATACACTGCCTTCTTGCAAAGCCCTGACAATATGATGTGTCATATACCTCCTGTCACTTTGGGGCACTTAGCACTTACAGAAAGTCCTCAGCACTCATCTGCTCACCTTACCTGCAAGAAATCAAATATTCCCCTGAATTTGCTGTGGCATATTGCCTCATAGCTCCTGTACTAAAGGTGACTGTGACCTTGCCAACGTCTGGCTCGAGAGTGAATCCTTTCCTTGTCAGCTGCCAGAGGGGGTGAATCCATCCCAATCCGGAGGGAAGTCCCCATATTGAGTGGCGAGTGCTGAAAGCTGTAGGCTGAGCCCCATCCAGCTGCTCACTGCAGCTTTTGCTGAATATTATCGAGTATTGATAACACACAGCCCCAAAGTTTCCTTCATTTGGTAAGTTCTTGAGAAGATTTACTTGTACTCTTGCCCTGGAGATCATCCTAACTGCAGCTAATCATATCTGTATTCTCACATCCATCCATCCCAACTCTGCCTTTTTGATGTACGGTTTCCAGGCTGCACCTGGCAGCCTTTTTCTCTTCACATTAATTTCAGCCATATAGCTAAAATGTCCTTAGTGGGAATATTATAATCATACAAGAGATTTAAAATGATACCTGTGCACTTGCCAATTTTCTTTGATAAGTGTATTTATTAAGGGATTTTGTAAGGCAAACTAAAATACAGTACACACACACAGACAACTGTGGGCAAAGCAGAGAGACACGGAAGCAAAAATGAGAGATAATGAGGCGGAACCACCTCATGGAACGACAGTGAAAATATTGGCAAGATATTTACAGATCTGTGAAGAATCTAGTGTCTTTCTCTATACGTAGTATTTTTTTGGTCTATCTATTTCCTGACTTTGGCCCATGTACCAATGGAAGGAGTTTTTTTCCCACCATCTTGGATGGTTTATTTTGTTCTGTATACAGGGGAGAAAGGTGAGCTGAAATGCCCCTCTCCCGTTACCACAGAGAGCAGAATAAGCATCAGGACTGTTTGAAAATACTAAAAACAATCCTGCTTGAGTGTGGGCATAGAGCAGACATCCGGGAACAGGACCAAGGGGCAAAGTGAGGAGGCAGTGATCTCACAAGGGACTGAGCATCCCTTCATCTGTGGAGCAGGGTTTTCACATCTGAGATCAAATAAGGGACGGGATGAGGAAAATGTGGATGAGGACAGGACAAAGACCCGCATGCTGACCTGAGCACTGGTAACACAGATCCCAGGACAGCAGGAGAGGGTAGCAGACCTTGCTAGACATGGTTTATTAGTTGCAAGTTCTAGAGACAGCTGGAGTTTTAGCAACCAGTTCTCCTCAACCAAACTGAACAGCCTCCAATGTTCAGCACAGTCCTTATGAGACCTGAAACAGAGCTAACCCCTATGGAGGGCTCTGCTTTTGCAGCTGCAGTACTACAGGTGCCTGAATTACCACTTCAAGGGCTTGCCAATGCATCTCTTCGTGGCCCTGCAGGCACATCCCTGTAAGTCAGACAGCAAGGCTGAACTACTGCTGGGACACCTCAGCTGGCCATGGTCATTAGACAGGAGCAAGTTGTTTATTGTCCTAGCTTCCTCGCTGCTCAGAGTGCGGCAGGCAGGGTAAGGGCTGGAGAAATGGCATCAAAGGCAGCACAGTCAATCCTGTGGCCAGGGAACATGGATATTGGGCCAGGGGAAGAAAGGTGGCTTTGATGCACCAGAAAAGTTCTTCTAAGCCACAGGGATCCTGCAGCTACTCCAGAAGCAATGCCGCTTGCACACTTGTTTTCAAGGATCTGTATAATGCATAGTCCAACCATTAACGAGAAAATTCATGTGGTTTATCAAGTTGCTTAAGGTTCTGGTAAGAAAACAGGAGGTAGATGGCAGGAAGTCTTTATTGCAAGTATCTAGGTAAGCCTTCTCTCTTTCCCTATCATTCTGCTTTTGGGCAAAACCAATGGTTTCCTCCATTTAAACATCATCATCTCATTAGAGTGGTAACAGCAAGGGAAATGTATCAGTCACAGGAGGCAAAAATAATGACACCAGGACAACACAGTTACCCTAAGGCTTACAAATCAAGGTGACATTTCTTGTCTTGTTGGGGAGTGATGCCTTTCATTTATGAGCTCATCTTTCTGTGGGATTTCCATGGAGTGCATCACCCTGACTCCCTAAGTTTAATCATGCCCCGTAAACAGAGAATTCCTTCTTCTTTAGAAGTATTCACCACAATCCAACGTACCACAGAAAATATTATGTTTATGCCACTTTTATTATTCATTGGTGACAATTCTACCTACTAAGCAAACAAACAAAAAAACCTCCAAAATAAAAAAAAAAAAAAAAAAAAANGAGATCTCAGTAACCTCTGAAATACAGTAATTGTATGGTACCTTGCACTGATGCAATTTGCTGGAAAAATCAAATAAAGACAAAATTATTGTTCTGCTTCATCAAGCTAAAACAAACATCCTCTGAAAGTTCATCTGTCATATATAATAACTTAGCTTGCTGAGAATGCCGTAGCTCCTGGTGGGAATGTGGCGACAGTGTTGGGTGCCTACGGTTGCATCTGAGACTCAGAATCATACTCTGTGGTATCAATATACATTGATGATCAACAGAATAAAGCTAAGAGCCACAGAAGCACTGACAGAGCCTGAGCAAGACCTGCAGAGATTTAGGTGTCTAAATCCTTTTTAGGACTCTCATTCCCACTGATATCACTGAGTCCAAATATTACCAAGTATCTGTGGAATATATGTGAGCTACATCACTTATGGCAATGGTATTTACAGACTGGAGGAGACACAACATGCCCTACCTAAAGCAGGAGAGAGATGGAGGCAACACTGAATGGAATCAGCAGGAAAGTATTACAGATAGAGGGAAGTACAATTTTTCCCTAGTTCCAGCTGCCTGTTTCCAAAAGTTCACATGCAGGCACACACAAATATAAATAAACAAAATGGCATCAAAGAAACTCTTCTCTCACATCAAGATTTAAGCTGCTTCCCTTCAATTGGTTAACTTGAGAAAACATCGGAGCAAAATTTCAGCCTTATGATGTGATCTGGATATAAAAAGGGCATGTCACATTCCAAAATTGAAAGCTCTTTTTCATCAAAATACCACTGAGGAGTCACGAGACAAATACTCCAGTGATTGTCAGATCCAGGTGATTACAGAATGAGTCACAGAAAGAAAATGTCTCTGGAGTAAGTACAGTTAAAGGCATCTATATATATACATTGACATAGTCTGAGGTCAAACAGTGAGTAATCAATTTCTGAAGTGGTATGTGAGTTTTCAGCTGTGGGACTATTGCTGAACATAACAGGAATCATGCCGGCAAAATCCTATCAACGTTTCACGGAAGGAGAATCCCTGCTGCGATCCACTTTTTTTGTGCCTTAAAGCGCTTGTGAAAATTGTTGGATTGGCATGCTTCACATTCAGTGAATGCCTTTGTCCACAGACCCAGCTCTGGAAGAGGAAGGTAAGTCTCGCACTACAAAATCTCTTCAGTTCTGAATTTGGCATTACGGGATAGTCCATATGACGTGTTCATTCTTCCCTGCCTCTTTCTGCTGAGGCTGATAACAGAAACATATTACTGTCAGCTCTGGGGTGCAGTGGGATATTTCCACATAGGTTATCTAATAGACACTGCACAAGAACAATTTTCAGGCACTATTTTATTTCACTCCACAAACCAGGACCTCAGAAATGAAAAGCCCTTTAAAATAGTTGACACGCTCCTGATTTACCCAGCTAACCAGAGCCAGTCTACAAAGAATATATAGCCATAGCAGTCACAACGGATTGTGCAAATGGACTGGAGCTGGCTTTCACGTAGGTAGTCTGAGGGTTGCTACTGATGTAGTCATGGCAGGCCAGAATTCACTGGAGGCCATTAACCTCAGGCATTATACCTTGTGCTGAGCTCTACATCATCTCCATGTGGCGCACAGCACCTCCGAGCAAATTACTTGAAAGCTACCTCAGATATTTCTACTCAAGTCTCAGTCACATTTGTGACTGAGTGCAGCCAGTCCCAGAGATAAAGCCTTCCATGTGCAAATGAGTCTGTGGAAATAAATCTAAAAACCAGTGAATCAGAAATCTTACATCTGGAAACTTCCCGTTGGAACTAGAAGCCTATAGTGCAAAGTTATTTAGCACTTACAACAACTTTGAAAATATTCAAATAAATGTTTTAATTCTTCATATGTCCATAAAACTATTATTTTTTCTCTGAGCTCTCTACTCTTCTTTCAAATATTTCCATTTCAAGTCACGACAAGCACCTCACTGCAAGGCGTCTCTTTCTGAAGTCTTCCTTCCTCCGGTGCAATAGAGCGCTGGGTAGTATTTGGGGAAATCGAATTGTTTGCTTTTCTTATGACATGAAAAGATCCAGGCACCTACTTCTTTTCTTATCACAAAACAGTGCTCACTAAAGTGAGCAAATGGAAAGGCAGAGGCTCTCGGCCTCACTGGGAGCAGGTAGCAGAGATGCTCCTCGCACCTGATTCTGAGAAACTGCTCGGTTGCTTTGCATTAATGAAGACAGAGCTCTTCACTGCTGATCAGTATGTGAACTGCATAATGCATGCAGAGGCCTGGGACACTCCTGAATGTCATTAAATAAAAGAGGGTATTACATCTTTAGCCATGAAATCTGCACTCCAGCATAGGGTCAGTCAAACTCCTCCTGGGTAATCTTATTTTTAATAATGATTTACAAAATCAGTGTAGCCAACTCATCTAAGAGACCACATGGAACCACAAGATAAAAAATGTTCACTGAGAAGAGAAGGCAGGAGGGAAGATCTACTTAATGAAAAAAAAAGTGTTAATAATAATATTGAAATGTTGTCAACCAGTCTAGGCTTCTATTTTCAGTGAGAATGAACAGCTTCATTCTGCTGGGCATACTCACCTCAAAACATTTATTAAAAAAAAAATAATGGTACTTTGTTCCTTTCTCTCTAAGTATTTCTTACTTTGTTCCTTCTCTGTGATTCTGATCTTGTGTTGCAGAAATTAATGGGAGCTCAGTTATAAGAGTCAATAGGTACAGTCTCAAATACAGGGCTTGGTCAATACCTCTCTCTGTGGCCACAGAGAGGTCTCAGAATCGATTTTAATTCCTTTTTTTTGTTCCTCTGAGCTTGGACATTCACTTTATTTCACAATTCTGCCAGCTTTCCCTTTAATGTCTCCATAATGTCCGTTGCTTTACTGTCAGAAGGCATATGCAGGACTTGAAGAAAAAGAGCAGTGCGGGTGACTAACATTAATGAGCAGACATTGATTTATGGCTGCTAGGGAATTATACACCAAATGATACATGGGACACAGATGAAAACTGGGATTTAGAGAAATGGGATGGCTCAGGCATAGGGAGAAGTGACAACAGAAATGGTCAGGAGCGGGTGCAGATGGCTGTCTGCAACAGGTCAGACACACAGACCCATACACTCACCACACCTAGGACTAATAAAGTCAGATTTTCCTTCTCTTTTCAAACCTTTCAGCTATTGGGAACATCCCATTTTTTTACCTCCTAATAGTTCAACTCATTTCCATACAATCTGCACAGAATATTACTTTGAAATTAATTCCTCCCTCCTGAGTCTCAGCTCCAATGCTCCCATCAGCTGCTCTGTTGCATGTTTAGCTCAGTCTCCTATCCCCTCCCCTTCACACATTCCCTCTCCCTTTGGGAACCTCCTATGTGATCTCTAACATCCTGAATACCAAAAAGGATCTTTCTTTTAACTCCAGGACATCCTTAAAGCACTTCTTGGGTGTCTTTCACCAGCAAATTTTTCAGTCATCAGTTCTTTTTGTGTATAAAATGGCTGGAAAAAAGGCGAGAGGGAATGAGAACTCTTCACCTGCTTAGAAAATAAGCATCTTATAAACTGTCTGGCTTACTTTTTTATCAATGCCAAACCACCTGTTGTAAGGAAATTATCAGCTCTTTGATGCAGGATGCTCACTGCATTGCTCAGAGGAGCATCATATGGCTTTCACATAAGTTCAGAGCTCTGCTGGCATAAAACGTGTTGCAGGGTGAGGACATATGGTCTTTTTCTGGGTTCTACCACCACTAGTCATGCTGAGTAGGAGTCTTCTACAAAGTCATCCAAATCAGACTGACCTGAGGAGTTTATTGGCCTGAATTGAATCTGTCCCTAATTATTTATAACTTTGATAAGTTAAGGATTTAATTTTATTTAAAAAAAAAAAAGTTAAATTTGGTTTTTAACAGATTGTTGTGTGCTTTACCCCACACAAAACGCACCTCAGAAATGTGACAAAACCAAAATTCTCAGGGGTATGAGCCAAAAATCTGCAACATTATTCTCAGGAGTACAGAGCCAAAGAGCTGCAAAATTCTCCCAGATGTTTATTTTTAGGATGGCTTCTATAACCAGACTGACCATAGGCTTTTAACACCTCAAACTGCTCCATCTGATGGGATATCTGATGGAAAGGAAAATTGCTGCAGTCTGAAACCTTTATGTGGAGTGGCCACATTTGCATTTTAGTTTGGCATGGGGGAGAGTATGTGCATGTATTTATGCATAGGCAATAAGCTACTTTCACATCTGGTGAAAAAGAAGTTTTTACATATGCTTCTGGTTTAGCCCCATGCATGTAATTGTCATCGTTTAGACATGGTTTACATGCCTCTCTTCAACATCTGCTTTAAATTGCAGTGTGAGGGTTTATAGCAGAATTCTGGCCAAAGTGTTACTGTTATTTTATTTATTATTTAGGACTAACTCTTTATTTGACATAGTAAACAGCACAAGAAGAAAAAGCAGTCCTGATAAGACAGTTTTATAGCCTAAGACGAAGGCATAAAGATAGCACACATTGGGAATGTAGTCATTAGAGGCAGCCTAACATAATGAGTATTGATCTGGTAAATTTTAATCCTAGGTTTTCCCTGACTAACTATGCTGGTTTAAGGAAAGCATTTAGCCTCTTCTCATCTGTATTTCCCCAAGTACACGAGCAAGGGAGATTACACATAGAAGTGTTCCCAGGACAGAGGAAGAATGAATTTGTTTATGCCATATGTATCAACTGAATATCAGTTGATATTCTTTAAGAGACTGTGCCTACAATTCAGATAGTCACAGATGTGCCCAGTTGCTTCCATGCAGTCCTGAGCTTTGGAGGCATAGAAACACACAGGTAAGGGTTACTAGTTTTTGGAGGAGGGCATCATACTACTACTGTGCTTCCCTGGACAGCCCACTGTTTGCTATAACCAAAAAAATCTCAGCCCCATGACAGGTAGAAACAGTTACAGTGTCTGATGCTTTGGTGCGTAACACCCAGGCCCTTGTGGAGAAACCCTAAGGGTCTCATACAGTCCATGGGCAGAGCACGATGCTTCAGCACAGTGGGGCACCATCTGCAGAGAGCAAACAATTCACAATAGGCTCTTTGGGGCCCTCCTGAAGCCCTGCTTCTCACCAAGGTTGAGGTACTTCACTCAGGATCCACAGCTCAGAGCATTTTCCACCAAATCAACACATACAACCTTCCTTTGAAAAAGTGTTCAAGAATTTCAGTCTTTCCTCTTAAAACACAGCCAGTTTCGTGGCCCATAACAAAATGTTGAGAGATTTCATGCAGAAAGAGTCCTTTCTATGATCTTGTACACCTGCCTGAGATTGAAGGGCTGCAAACTTGCACTTCCTAGGATACAAGGCTGTGGGTTTCTTGGGAAATGGGGTGGTATATCTCTCACTGTCTCCTATTCAGAGGTGATGGGATTCATCCTAAAGTGCAGCTATGGTCACTTTTAAAAACATTTAACAGGTGTGGATAGCCTACCGAACCCAGCAAGTTGTGCAGCAAAGCACTTAGGATACAACATTTGGAAAGAGAGTGAAGGTGCACTCGTGCACATTTGTATCTTAGTGGTCGGGGCAATTATCAGGAAGAGTAAGAGAAGTGCTGGCTCCCAATCCCTGTCCCTACAACTTTTTCTGCAACAGCTACATCAGCTGCCCCTAAGGTGAAATGGCTACAATAGTCACTTCTGTGCATCACACCAAAATGGTCAAGAGTAAAGGCTCTCCCCCCTCAGACAAGTAGCTACATTGCAAGGTTGAAAAGCCACGTTCCCCTTGTATTTTCTCCCTGGCTTAGTGAAGTTTGAATTCTCTGCTGCAAAAGGGGCCACTCAGAATCATTTATAGTCCTTTGGATCAGATACTGAACCCTTTAAGCTGAGGGGAAGCAGGACCAACAATCTCCTGTGTATTGTAGAGGAAAGCGGGCCGCCCACAGACACTGTTTTGTGTTTGTGGGGGTTTTAAAGTGATCACAGATCCACCCTAAGAGCAATCCTTTTCCTGCTGAATATATGGCAGGCTCTGAGATACCTGGTCCCTACAGGGAGATGGAGGTGGAGCAGTGCCTCATCAGAGTAACCTGGATTTTGCTTAGGAGTTGGGTGCTAAGTGAGGCAGCCTGGGGTAGTTCTGGGCACACTCAGGAGCAGAACTCAGAGAATTTGAGGAAATTTAAAACAAAAGAGTAATGCACTGCCAGTGTTACAGAGCAGGTGGATCAGGGATTTCCAGGGAGTTCTGTTTGTTTCTGGACTTTTCCATCTAAGTCCTGTTTTAAAAGCTTCCTTCTTTTATTGACTCATGAAGCCTTTATGCTTCCACCCTTCCCAGCTGCTGACACGTAGCTGAGGCATAAGGAGTAATCAATGTGTCTTCATGCCCTTGCAATACTGGAGGATTGCTGGTAGCTGGCACAGTTCAGATAAGCCATTGGGCATTTATCCCTAACAAGTAACTGAATACCTGGCGAATGGCATTTCTCTCTCATGAACCGTACTGCTCAGATCTTGCATGGCTTCCAGAATCAGAGCCTTCATATTTCAGTAAATTTTGAATTCTAACCATGGACTTGGTGTTTATGACATTGGCAGGTCACTATTTATGCCAGACATTGTGCACCCTTCATCTTAGAGCTATGTCAGACCCTGTACGACCCTGTCTGCATCATTTGGGGGGCCCTTCTCTGCAGACTGCTAAAATCACTCATTTCTGTGAAAGACTGTGAAATGCATATTTGGAAGCTGAACCATCAAACATATATTTTCTGATGACTTAATCAGAGATTTATATTCATATTTCCAGAGGGGGGAAAAAAAAGATAATGAATCTGTCTAAGAAAACTGCATATTTCTGTTTTATGTATACATATTCCTAGTTACTATATCACTGTATGTAAAAGATTTGCAGTTTATAAATGTGTATATTTATAGTAAATTAAGTGTACATGTTTTTATATACTCTATATATGAATTGCATGTTTTCTAAGACAGCCAAAACACAACAAGATTTTTAATGAGTGACCCAAGGGCATTAGCTTCAACCATATAGAAAATTTAAATCTAAACAGGACACTGGATGTGATAAAAACTGTACAATTAAATTAGAACGTGATCAAAACAGTAGTGTCTCCTGCTTTGATATCGAGGGTGTTTGACTCTGCTTTGACATTTGTTTTTTGTAAATTCCATTTGCAGTTTATGCAGCAGCAGACCAATATTCCATGACAACAGTCAAATCCACTGATATCTCTTAATTAAATCATTGGTTCTGAATAAAAGCAACACACCAATACGATACAGATCACTGTGGCTAACCTTCTAAATATAAAAGACAACCAGGGAACGATCCTCAGCTGGAATGCCAAGCAGCATTGGTTAGCTTGTGCTTTACACTGCCGCACGCTCGCAGCCTTTCTGATTTGCTTTGGAGGGAGCTGGCTGCAGGAAGCTCAGAAAGAGATCCAGGGAATGAGCAAACAGCTAAGTAGCATAGATAATCAGGGGGGCTCCTGGAGCTTGTGGTCTGGCCCCATTTGTCTAGAAGCCTAGACATAACCTAACTACCCATGCACCTTGCCCAGACTACTTGTGTTCTGGAAGGAACCTGAAATTAAAGAAAGAGGGGAAGAAGGACAAGTTCCATAGCCCTCTTTACCAGCAGTTTTAAAAGAAACACAATTAAAAAGATCCTTGCATAATTGTATTAAAAAGGTTTCTACATGAAAACGTCCATACCTAGGGCAGGAGCTGAACATAATTTCCTTAGCTACGTTTTTGTAGTTGAAGAAAAATTTTAAAAAAACAAACAAACCCAATACCCTGTGGGTAAGGATCGTTATGTAGCATCTAACTGTGCAGTGAGATGTGTGTACACAACTTCATCTGAAAGCAGCATAAAGTTGTAGATGTGTTTCAAGGCAGAAGCATACCTCTTTAATAAAGGACGCTTGCACATCTCAAGCAAGCTATATTTAGGGAGCGCAATGGCCTGGCCACATGCAAAAACTGACCACATAGCCTCCCTCCTCCTACAGTGAACCTTCAGCCCATGGCCTAGAACAGGAATGCACCAATAGCATGCACTTCCTTACTACATGCTGTTGTGCCTGAGTGGGATTTGAGTCTCCATCAGACATGGCCCTTTGAGGCTCAAACTGTGCGGAAAGTAGCCCAGCACAGGATACTCACTGCATGTGACTTCGTGGCCAGTAGTTGTCAGCAACTGAAGTCTGCCTTTGGGAAGGTTGTTAACCACCGGGGGACACACCACCGCAGCCCCACAGCTTCTCTTAGGTATGCTTTTCAACTTTTATATGTATTGACAGGTTGTTTTTCCAACAGGTATTTATTGCAAAGTCTCATGTCTAGATTAAGGTTGACTTCTGCATACAGTTCCTCTTCTTAGCACGTACATAGAAGCTGCTTTTATTTGTTAAGCCTGATGCTGTTAATTTCACCCTTAAATGTCATTCAGTGGCTTCCATTCATGCTTTTTTAAACATTTCATTACTGGTCAACTCAGGGGCCAAATAAGTAAGCAATGGGCTTGAACATATGGGAAAAACTGACCCTTGCTGCCAAGGAGTTAAAGTATTAAAGTGCATAAGCCATTTCCTGTAACAGTTGTCAAGCTAATTTTCAGTAAATTACTTAGTCCATGTGTTTATTATTCAGATATAAACCCACTGACTCGGCATGAAAATGACATTACACCACTGTAATCACGGACTAATCTTTTACAACTCCAATCACTACACCCCCAAACTGCATCCCTCTAACAAGACTTCTCTGAGCTCAGAAACAGCAGCTTTTGAGCAAGTTAATTCACACTGCATTGCACCAGCCAGTGATGAGGGTAACATTAATGGGCACTGTTGCTGCACACCTCCATGTAACTGCATAAAAATCAGAATATTCTTTAGCAAATAATGACTTAATGGGAAAGAATGCACTTAACATAGAATTAAATCAAATACAAAGGAAAATCACTATCATCGTCATTGCAAATATTTTCCATGCCAAAAGATAACACACTTCTGGAGCTCTTGGTGACAAACTCCCTTTCTCTCCATGCAGTGCATGACAGCCAGTCTACTACCTAAAGCATTTGGCATAAAGGACATAGTAGTGCCTATAGATAAATAGTTTTCTCTATCTGATAATTTCTAGATTAGGTTTAGACTTTAAGATGGTTGAGAAGATGAAGGTGTCAAAAAGCGGAAATAATTTAGCAACCTCTGAAAGTCAACAGCTGCTAGGAAATTTTAAATTCAAGCTGACTGTCCATCAGCCCCACGCCTCATGTTGTGATTAAGTTGTAGATTGATCCCGTGTAGCATGGCATTGCACACAGTGCTCTTGAGGGAGTCTGAGCTGAATATACACTAATCTAAGATACCACTTCACCATCCCTGGTTTCTACCAGTAAGAAAGCCCATTCTTGGCTAGTTCTATAACACAGGTGCGCTACGCTTGCTGTTAAGGAAAGCAAAGCGAGCAGTGGAAAAAGTACAACGCATCACTCTGATTTGTCCTCGGTGGTTTTTACCATTAAAAAATATGGCATTAATATTAATCAGGTAAAAAGTACACCATGCAGGTTTCATTTTTTATTGTTTTATAGAAACCATGCTCAACTGATGTTACAATTGAAGAAGAAACAGTGAATCAACTCATAGGACCATGAGCATTTGTTTGCTGTCAACAGAAAGACTCTCAGGGACTTCAATTAGTGTTAGATTGCAGTCTTCATATTTACATTTAAAAGTATTCCCCTCTGTGTCCTTATACAAATTATTAGCCTATTTGAATTCAATAGTAGCTAAGTGTAAGACAAAAAAGTAGGCATTAAGTATCTGGCAGACAATGATTAAAGAAAGGCATTTTTGAGAGCTGTCACTCCGGCACCTCTCTGGCTGTTCATTGAGGGGACAGTCCCTCAGTGCCTGGTCATTTTGTATCCAGTCATTTGGTGTGTCAAGAAGAAGCAGAAATCTGCTCCTCTGCTTTCAAATGACTGTACAAGACAGAAAGATATAAAAAAGAAAGGAGCTTTCAGTATAGAGTACTTTTCTAAAAAAAAAACCAAAGCCCAAAAAAACCTATTATTGATGTCTAGACATTTATATATTCACCTGTTTCTCTCTCACTATCTTCCTGAACTTTGTAATTCGCAAGAACAAGTTAGGGAAAAGCAGTAACTAATGATGAAATGCTTTATCTGGATAAAACACCTTGTTCCAGTAAGTAGCATTTTTCTCTCTCTTTAGAATGCATAGCCTTTATTCCACAAATTAATCAAATAGCTTCTGTTTTCCAGTAATTCAGACTACTCATAAAAGTATATTTAATTACTGAATAACCAGTGGCGTAAGATAAATGGGTTCTACTCCATTGCCTTTCCATGAAATCAGACTTTTCTGACACTTTAAAATACCCATGGTGGACTCGAAGAAAGCTATGTAACTGGCCTAAGGCAGAAAAAGCTAGAAAAATGCATGAGTAGTGGCACAACTATCTTGATCCACAATGTCTTTTGTGAAACACAGGAAACAAATATTAACCCCAGACTACACACAAAGCCACAGAGCAGATGCCTAGTTGAAACCATTGCTCCTGCAGGCCTTTCTTATGCTTAAAAGTTCTTGTCTTAAAATACAAAAAGTGTTATAAATTAGGTAATCATTCAGTATTTCAGACATCCATCCATTTACATGATTTAGCATATCAGAATTGTACAGTAGCCCATATCCCCAAAATGATCGCAAACAGATTAATGAATGTTAGAAATGGAAACAATTTGTATTATGATCACAATAAAGACTCAGTACAAAAAATATCTTTACAATACTTATTAACTCCACGCAGAATAAATTGACCTCTTTGCAGCTGTACCTCTTACTCTTTAAAAGGAAAAAATACGCAATATAAGTATTGAACATGGTGTGCATCATATTGACTAATAAAAATGGTTATCAGATGGCAAGGTTTTGGCTGGTGATGCGAAGTTCAAAACTGCATGACTTAACTCTCTAGTTCTGAACTCTGAGATACAAAATACCCTTCAAAGGAACACAGCAAATAACAAGAAAACCTTTCAGACCCCTCAGCAGAAGACTGAGAGCTGCGGCAGAGCTCAGAGATGTGAAGTTATGAAAAAACGCTGAAGATCTGTTTATCAGTTCAAACTGCTGCAAAGTACCATCCTGCTCTGGAAAATGACTTAAGAAAACAAATCAAAGATAAGAAATGCCAGATTCTTTGTCATCCAGGCTTCATAGGTGTCATGAGGTAGCAGCTTCACTTTGGGAACACAAACAAACCACTTGGTGGCTGGGACTTGGAGGGGAGCAGTTTCTGTCAAACAGCTCAGCATGTCATGCACACCACACCTGCTCGACCCGCTTGAACATCAGGGGAGCAAAGCTGTGAATCTGTGTCCTCCTGGGTTTTTCATGAAATGGTTTTAGACATGTACAGAGGAGCAATAAAGATCTGGTTTTAATTTGTCCTATGTACAGGGACTGCTAGTATTCCTGGTTTTATCTGAGCTACAAGAGATGAAGCAGAAGTCTTCTTTTAGTGTTCCTCCCATATAAAGGGCAGGAATAAGTTCTTGATGATTGCTTCCTTGCTCAGTTCAGGCAATCTCTGCCTTCATTCGGGTTCTCTAAAACTTCACTGATACTCATGCAAACGCACAAAATGAATGTGAGAGCCTAATGCAATGTTACTTACTACAAACTTATGTGGACTCCAGTTCGGGAACTCAATAAGCACTTTGAAAACTATCCTGAAATTAAACCTTAAGACTTCCCTGACTAGAGGTTTTAACTTGTCAGTTTTCAAACCTTTGGATCTGAAAGCCATACTAGGTTCCTCCTCACTCAGGCATAGGAAGCAGTCAAAAAAGGCGCTTTGTTCCAAATCTTGTAATTTGCACATGTGGTACAGGGAGAAGAAACTGATCTTTGATCTAAATTTAATTAAACACACTTCTCATTGACATACAAGCTTCTTCTTTCCGAACAGTTCATTCACTGGCTAAGATGTGATTATCTTTTCCAGTCGTTATCAACTTTCACAGCACTGCTAACAAGGCTCAGTACAGGAAAACATGCATTTCAGTGACCAAAGCTGATAGATATGAATGCAAATGTACATTGCCATCAGATTTGTTAAGGAAGGAAGCATTTTATCAGTTTTCAAAGTAAAACCACATTCTGAGATTTAAATTGGCATAGAAAAGCCAGTTTGTGCGCAATTGTAGGGATCTCCAGAAATGCTAAATATTTGCAATGAAAACTTCTCTCCCAACTCCTTTCATTCAAAGCGACAAGACATTCTGTGCTCACCTCCATAGAGATTTACAGAACTACAGCAAGGAAAACTTGCTGTGAATAGTAATGGTTGCAAAAGCAGCCTCCAGCTCACAGCTTACTTTGTGCTGGAATGGTGGTGGTGACTCTCCACAATTCAGCCCAAATTTTGGAAGAAAAGGAGGGATTCATAGAACTGACAAACAGAATATGGCTTTTATATTTTGTAGGGATTCTGAGAAATTGGCTCTTATTATTCAGTCAACATTCGCAGGATAAAATCTGCCATGTGCATACCTTGAGTCCTATCTCGTTACTTTGGGGAAGAAGGTTTTACTTTCTTTAAGTTGAACAAAAGCATAGACCTTTTCTTCAGACACTGCCATAAAGAAGACAACAGCTCAACATGGAAGTGTTAAAGATACTGTCTTCATGGCTTAAAAATATCAGGAAAGTTCTTCTCGATTGCTTTTAGTGTGGAACCTGGAATCCTTTTTACTACATGGAATTAGTAAAGTCTTCAGAAACAACCTCTGACAGCTAAACATTATTGTAATGTGAAAAGAGGGTTTTTAAGCTCTGGACCCTTATTACCTACACTGTTCTAGTCCTCTCCATGGATCAACTGATCTTGAAGACACTATCACACCGGAAAAGAGAATCAGAACCCAAAGATAAAAACTCTCAAACCTATAATTTGTCCAAAACGTGATAAATTAATTAATGAGAAGTCTTAAAAAAACCTTACCTTTAAAATTTGGTCTGATTCTAGCATCATACCCCGATGTCCTTCCCATCAATTTGTCCAAAAAATCTGAAGGAGACAGGGTCTGTGAGGGGGATTTTCCAGATCTTGAATCATGTTCTTTACAGAAAGTCGTCCTAAATAAATTATTAGCCACCATTAGCTAATATTTAGTTTGTGTTGTATTCAAGTAATGGAAAAATTATAGCACTAAATAAAATTGTTTCAATTCAGTGCATGTAGCAGTTAATATTTTTATAGAACGATCTAGTCTATTTTCCATTTGAAAACTTTATTCTAGAAACAAAAATTAGTTTAAGGTAGTATGCATGGACACAATTTGCTATTCAGAAAAAATCTTCAGCTTTAAAAAGAAATCTATTACAGGCTTAAGACTTTAGAAGATTCAATTTATTCTTCATCTAAACGTATAGAGCAATCTTACAGGGACTTTGATATCCTGTTTCATACCATTGCTTTAATTATATGTATGTTGTTAAAATGATATGTTAACACTGGTTTAAGGTAGTCTTAAACTTCCAAACAACAGCTGGCAACACTCACCAAGCAACACTGAAAAATACTGGTTTTGTTAATGTTGGGAAGGATATAGATGCAAAACAATGTTCTTTAGAGATGCTACCCAACAAAGATTTAAATCATGCTACTGAATCTCTGTATTCTTCCCCAACATAGCAAAAAGGGTTCCAGAGTCAATCACATCCCATCTTACTTTTTTTTTAACCAATGAACATCGCGTAATAAAATTTATCAGCATTATCACCAGCTGGTATTTATATGCAAGCTCTTGGAACACATCTGTTTTCAGATTTAAGACCAAACTTCTGGTACCATATCATGCATGCAAAACACTGTGTACATAGCATATTACATATTGCAATCACATTAAATATTGCAGAGAAAGAGAATTTAGGAGTTTCCCATGGTTGTTCCCTAGGGAAAAAGAAACTAGACTGAAATGGTCATATTTGGTGCGTAGAGGCATAGATTTCATCATGAAGCATTATCTGGATTCTTAAACAACCAATTTCATTGTCTCTATGTTTCAACATAACGTTTGAGCTATATTACAAGTACTTCTATGACTGTGTCTTCTTAACCACTCTCTGTTTAAGTATTTGCCCAAAGGGAACCACTCAGTTTCACGAGTGTTTTGTGGGATTTTTTTGTGCATCTATACACAAGTATAAACAAGTTAGATATACATGTGAGCATGTGAAATTAGAAGCAAATATCAAATCCTTTATCCCTTTACAAAAGAACCAGAATTGTTAAAAGGCAAGGTGATAGTAAATTCTCATGGTGTGATTCCCCGCTTTTTTTTGAGGTTCCATTTACAGGGGGCAGTTGCTTCTTTTTGCTTTTGTCAATGACGTGGTAACATTACAAAATATCTTTAATTTTTAATACATAGTAGGTGATATTCCCCACTTAAATACTAAAAACATTCAGTTAAGCTAATAAAAACTGTAAAATTAATTCAGTGCGCTTATTTGAGATGTTCCTGTACAATTTACTTCTGTTTTCATTCAGAGCCCACTAGCTACGAGTTACGTTGTGATCCCAGGCTCACGAATACAACCACTATTTCACTCTGTCACTGTATATATACCTCATTACTTATATAAAAACACTTTATACATGTACATGTAGATACACAGCAGTGTACAGTATAATAAGGAATCTTAGCTAAAATGGTGTTTCAGTTAATAAGACTGACCTGTTTGCTTTGTACTGTAAAAAGTCAATAGCTGAAGCAAAAGCTCATGAAATGTTACAAAAATTAGAAACAACAACCATATGTACTGGTACTTTAAGTGAGCACGATACTGGTCTGATCCAGGGTTTTCCCAAAATCAAAGGATTGGTTCTCTAATTGCAAATAACTACATCTCTGACAAAACTGGTTCACTCATTTCCAAAGCTTGAAGAGGAGGAAATCAAAGCAACTTCCTAAACAACCTCCATCGGGAGCAGAGAATGTGCATTTCAGAAGAAAAACTGAAGAAAATGTTTTTTAGCTGTATTGATACTCAGTGAAAAAACATGTATTTGAATCAGAGAAATGAAAAATAGATCACCCAAACTTGAGATTATTATTTTTCATGTTTGTTACCAAGCAACGAGTCTCCGAGTGTAAAAGGGATAGCCTATACAGAATGAACATGAAATACTCTCAAATATAGCAAACAAAGTAGGCTGATGTGACGTAGTATCTTTATAGTTATGATTTCCACAACCTTTTGACAAAGATCATCACATAGAGTCATATCACCTACCTGAAGTGGTTTGTCTCTAAGAAAAACGCAAACAAGGTTGTCAAAATTTTCACTAGCTGCCGGTTCATTCCTCCTGCTTTCTGTGATGATTTGGAAAATATCCCAGAAACGATTCCAGAGAGATGCAGGTAAAAAGTAAGCTGGTGCTGCCTAGATTCCCAAATTCAGCAATGATTTAATTTTCTTGACAATCAGGAAGAGAAGGTCTGGATCTGTACAAACTGGGGGTAAGAAAGAAGTGCCAGTCCTTGGAATCATGGTCAGGTCAAGCCTAGGCTCATCTCCAGCAGCCAGCACAAAAGCGACAAAACACCAGACCTGCTCGTTCCCCCCGCCTTGCTTTTGGTGGTGGTGGGGAAAAAAAAAAAAGAAAGAAAGAAATAAGGAAAGGAAAAGAAGAGGAAACCCAACTACCCGAGGAGCATCACGCAAAAGGGAATAGCACTGAGAGCAGTGCTGTTGCCTCTATGTTTTATTCCCCTTTTGCTTTGAAAATTAGTATGTATGAACGGTGACGGGGCTACTGGGTCGGTCTGCTTTTCCCCTCTTTGGGCAGGGAGGCGTCGGCGCTGCCGGGGGGGGGTGGGGGGGGTGAAGGAGGGAGGGATGGAGGGCGGGGTGGAGGGGGGGAGGGATGGA
>VUYV01000018.1:7297471-7361529 GCA_008711295.1 Anarhynchus alexandrinus
GAGGGGGGCGGGGGAGGGCGGTGAGGGGGTGCCTGCGTGTGCGACATCTCTGTGAGTGGGATCACGCATGTGGCTGTGGGAGGTGGGTGCGTGGGTCCCTGGCCCGGCCGTGTCGCGCCCCTCGGGAAGTGCCCTCTCCCCGCTGGTGTCCGTGCCGAGACGGGGGGGGTGGGGGGAAGACGTCCCCTCCCTTCCGTGGTGGGGAAGGGGAGGAAGGAGCCCCGGCTACCCCGTGGCTGAGGGGGGAGTGAGGGGAAGGCTGGACGCTGCCACAGGAGCTGGCCCCGCTCTTGGGGAGCTTCTCCATAAAGACTTCCGTGGGTGTGAGGAGGAGGAGAGAGCGGTCCATGGGGAGTTTTTGGAGAAGCCAAAGAGGGGAGGAGGTTGGTTGCGCAGTTTCCAATTGTTACTTAGTTTTATTTCTGTTCTCCATGTCATAGAGAAGAATCATAGAATCATACAATGGTTTAGGTTGGAAGGGACCTTAAAGATCATCAAGTTCCAACCCCCCTGCCATAGGCAGGGACACCTCGCACCAGACCAGGTTGCTCAAAGCCCCATCCAGCCTGGCCTTAAACACCTCCACGGATGGGGCATCCACAACTTCTCTGGGCAACCTGTGCCAGTGTCTCACCAACCTTAAAGAGAAAAATTTCTTCCTAATATTTAATATAAACCTGCCCTCTTCCAGTTTAAAGCCATTCCCCCTCGTCCTATCACTACATGCCCTAGTAAAAAGTTCTTCCCCAGCTCTCCTGTAGACCCCCTTTAGATACTGGAAGGCCGCAATAAGATCTCCCCGGAGCCTTCTCTTCTCCAGGCTGAACAGCCCCAAGTCTTTCAGCCTGTCCTCATAGGATAGGTGCTCCAGCCCTCTGACCACCTTCATGGCCCTCCTCTGGACCTGCTCTAGCAGGTCCATGTCCTTCTTATATTGGGGACTCCAGAGCTGGAAGCAGTACTCCAGGTGGGGTCTCATGAGAGTGGAGTAGAGGGGCAGAATCACATCCCTAAGAAGATCATGACAGGCAGCTTACTAGAGGATGTTTCCCTTTCCAGGCCCCAGCAAGCTGGAAGGAGATGATTTTCTTATTATACACTGCGGAGTTGTAACAGTGGATGCAGTTACTCAAGACCCCGCAGATGACCAGAACAGGTGTGAGGCTCAGCATTGCCATTCTCCAAAGTCCCAGTCCCGTGTCCTTCCCCCAACAGTTCCCACACCTTTAATTACTCAGTTACAGGTCCTCATGTTAAACCCAAGCTGCCGCTGAGGAGGAAGAGAATAACTTGCCCCTCTGAAACACATATGGTGACTAATGGAAGCTCTGCTCAACACACTACAACCCTTAAAGCATTGTGGTAACGTGGTTTTAAATGGGCAGCTGGGGAATCTCATCTAGTGATGTTCAGGGAATATAAAATCCTTTTTCCTCTGCTACCACCATGGTTTTCCCTCCCTCCCACCACCAGTTACTCTCTGGTTCTGTGTACTGTGCAACACCCAGAGAAGAAACTGGATGCTTCCTCACCAGTTTGGTTCATTCCTGTTGGAAAGTCCTAAATTTTGTATAAATTGGAATAAAACCTGTTTCAACAATCTGGCAACCAATTAATGAAAGGAGGTTGTCTCTTTTACCCATCTTGCACTCCCAAAATAAATTTCTGTTCTTTCTTCAGTTTTAGGTCCAGCTGTATTCTGCCACAGAATCAGTCTACCTGAACACTTGTTCACTTCCATAAAAGTATGTGCACACAAACACACACACACTTCTCTTATCTCCAAGTAAAAAACCTACCACCTCATGACAGGTACCCTTACCATGTTTGTAGTCATCTTCAAAAATTGCTTCTGCAAAATAGTTGTTCTGTTCCCGATTTAGCAAGAGATCAAAGCCACTTACTGTTCATTACATGAAACCCAGTTGTTACATTTTGTTTATTTTAGTTTAATACTGTAGGACATATCTGAAAAAAACCCTACCTTACTAGCTATACATAGGCGCAAATGCTCGGTAGTACGACATCTTATGCACATAAGATTGAAATAACTGGGAAAAGCAGTCCAAATTTGCAAACGTAATTTAAATCCCTTATTGCCATGCCTACTGAGTCTGTTAGTAGCATAAATGAAGGTCCAGCAGAAGAAAGGCCACGAAATTTGTTTTTATTAAAACTATCAATGTTTAACTGTAGATATTGAGGGTTGATGCTGAATCACTGCACTGTAACATCCTCTAACCTCTTCAGAAGATAGGTCCTCCTGCTGATATATTAAAGAAGAGAGGTCGTGTTACATCCCTTACTGCAGTGTCTCATTCTGAGAAATAAAGCTCACAAAGCTGCATCTGGAAATAATGGAATAGTTTTGAGTCAACAAAGACATACTTTTCAAAATTTGTGCCTGTTCCCATCTAGATAGGAACCCAATAACACTGCTATATATTGTTACCTTGGGTTAAGATAAATGGAGAAATTGGAAAGCGGCAATTTCTATCAGCTGCAGGAAAAATCTATGTCTCTTTAACCTACACTGCCACCTGCTTAAAAGTGTGGGGAATCTCAGGACTGCTTGCAGAGTTCCTAATGCAGAAATCACTGGGAACGGCAGGTATTTTTCCGATGAGGCTATTCACATGGATCTTGTGACATGACATGCTTTTGAAGACATGTAAATGTTCATTTTTTGGTGGAAAAAGGTAACAGAACATTTCTGTAAGTTTTCTAACTAAAGAAAACCTACTTTAAAGTCTGCTTTTCAAGATTTAGCTGCTAGCAGCCATTTTCTGCACTTCATGGATATTTGAAATGCTAAATAACTATACCCCTAAGTGGAATAAAAGTTGCAGGAAGTTCTTCAAAATAACCTGCCTTTTTATTTGGGGTGGGGGTTGTAAAAACACGGTGAGAGATTTAATAATAAAAATTTTGAGTATCTGCTCCATCATTCCTTACACCTGTGAATGCCTAGAAGATTTAGTGATGTTACTTAGCGTGGTGGTCACATGGAAGTGCCAAACAAAACTTAAGGGTTGAAGATAGTGTGTTATTGATCCTAATTTAAGTAACAGCAACGCTTACTTGAATAGCTCTCATCTTGAAACTCTGAGGGCTCAAAGCAACCGTTTTCACTAATCAGAGGATTTCAGGTCATGCTGGATGTTTATTGGGGGGGCGGGGGGATTAGATTTCAGTGCATGTTTCACCTCTTTTACATGAATTAGTACGTGTGGAAAAGGTCTTGCTTTCAGTCATTCTTGCAACACCCTCACCCTCTTCCCATTAAAAAAAAATAATGTTATTCATAGTTGTTTTGAGTACTGTAAGTCTCTATGTTGTCATTCAGCCACAGTTAGATAGTGTCTATAAAATGCACATCTGATGGTGAGGGATGATTCACAGCTCTGCAGACCAGGGGGACCCATGTGGAAGAACTGTGCCTGGATGTACACGGCACTTCCCGGTGCCCCCTTCCAGTGCAGGAGCAGAGCTGTGCGCAGTACAGCCATCGATCTGCAGTAGTTTCTGGGTGAGCTGTGTGTGTCGAGTTGCACAGATGTGATTCTTTCCCATGTCACTCATCTCATATCTCTCCCAAGCCACTTCTGACAGCAGAACTGTGGCAGATGAATGGGAGCCGAGGACCCCCACTCTGGGTGAGATGGGGGGCTCATAGTAAAATGGCATGGGAAGGTGAAGAAAGACGAGAGGGAAATGCCATTCTTGTGGTGAAGAGGCTAAATAACCTGCGGTTCCCCAGGCACACGCCAAAGCCTAATAATCATGCTAAATATGATATATTATGTCAAATATGAACTGATTCAGTCATTTCTCTATACCACCTGAGTTCCTTAAGCACTAACTGCTGGGCAGAAACTATGAGAGAATCACCCTTTTTCCATGTAAATGGTTTTATAGCAGTTAGTTGATGGCACATGATTTATGTTTGTTTGCACTGTGTTTGCATTTTTGGAAACCTAAGAAGTGGAAGAAATAAGGTCATACCACTTTCTCAAATTATGATAAGTGATCCAGAAGCACGCTCTGAGGAAACAAAATCCATCACTTCAAATATGCAATTAGTGTCTATAAGAAGAGAAAATTCAATATAACTTTCAAAATGGTGTGTCAGATTATCATAATTGTTGGATGTTTGTTAACAATGCCAAGTGTATTTCAATATACTGCCAAATATAAATGACTAAAGAGTACAGTCTACGTAAAAGGCCCAATTATAGCGAAGGTAAGAAAGCCAAAGCAAAAACCTGAAGGTAATCATAGAATCATGGAATAGAATCATACAATGGTTAGAGTTGGAAGGGACCTTAAAGGTCATCTAGTTCTAACCCCCCTGCCATGGGCAGGGACACCTCCCACTAGACCAGGTTGCTCAAAGCCCCATCCAAACTGACCTTGAACACTTCTGGGATGGGGCATCCACAACTTCTCTGGGCAGCCTGTTCCAGTGTCTCACCATCCTCACAGTAAAGAATTTCTTCCCAATAGCTAATGTAAATCTACACTCTTCCAGTTTAAAACCATTACCCCTCATCCTATTGCTATACTCCCTGACAATGAGTCCCTCCCCGTCTTTCCTGTAGACCCCCTTTAGATACTGGAAGGCTGCAATAAGGTCTCCCTGGAGCCTTCTCTTCCCGAAGCTGAAACACCCCACCTCTCTCAGCCTCTCCTCATAGGAGGGGTGCTCCAGCCCTCTGATCGTCTTTTTGGCCCCCACTCTGGACTCCTCCAACATGTCCATGTCCTTCTTATGTTGAGGGCTCCAGAGCTGGACCCAGTACTCCAGGTGGGGTCTCATGAGAGTGGAGTAGAGGGGCAGAATCACCTCCCTTGACCTGCTGGCCACACTTCTTCTAATGCAGCCCAGGATACAGTTGGCCTTCTGGGCTGCCAGTGCACATTCCTGGGTCATGATGAGCTTCTCATCACGCCCCTAAGTCCCTGTCCTCAGGGCTGCTCTCAGTCCATTCTTCACCCAGCCTGTGTTTGTGCTTGGGATTGCCCCAACCCATGTGCAGGACCTTACATTTGGCCTGGTTGAACTTCATGAGGTTCACACAGGCCCATATCTAAAGCCTGTCCAGGTCCCTCTGGATGGCATCCCTTCCGTCCAGTGTGTCAAACCACACCACCCAGCTTGCTGTCGTCAGCAAGACTGCTGAGGGTGCACTCGATCCCGCTGTCCATGTCATTGACAAAGATGTTAAACAGCACCGGTCCAAATACCAACCCCTGAGGAACGACACTTGTCACTGGTCTCCACTTGGACGTTAAGCCATTGAATGCAACTCTTTGAGTGTGATCATCCAGCCAATTCCTTATCCACCAAGTGGTCCATCCATCAAATCCGTGTATCTCCAATTTAGACACACAGATGTCATGCAGGACAGTGTCAAATGCTTTACATAAGTCCAGGTAGGTCATGTCAGCTGCTCAATCTAACAGTTGCTAATCTAACATGACTGCATGATGAGCTAAGGATAAGAAACCAACTGACCTGTTTTTTGAACTGTGCCATAACAAACTGCGTAAAAGATAAAAAAATGTAAACAAATTTGTCTTTCATATTGACACCTGTGGTAATAAGAAGTCTCTTTCACTGAATGACAATGATAGTCTTAATTATGTTAGGACAATACAATAGCTAGTTCTTCACATGTCTAATATGAAATCAAATGACATATTTCAAATATTTTTATATCTGACATTATCAGTTATAACAAAGTATTTGTCAATACAGCTCCATTTTGCATATATTCAAAGTATTTTCACATCCTGCCTTCATTTTGCTTATTAGTTTTCTGAGTGTCTCTAAACTTTTCAAAACAAGAGGCTTATTGTTCTCTATTTTTTTCCTTGTAAATAATAACAAGCATATCTGGAAAGAGAGCATAGTAAATTTATCTTGAATGGAATTAAGTATTGTAAATATATTTTTAATTGAGTTTACTTCCTATTTCTGAATTTTGTTTTCTGAAAATTTAAATATATGTTGTATCAATTACATACATAATATATGCATATATTTGTCTTTATATTATAAAGTGCCTATAATATCATTTCCCAGGGTTATTTTTGTACACTAGAAAGATAGGAAATAATAAATGCACAAAATCTCACTTGAAAATTTGCTCTCTCTTGCATTAAAGGTCTGACAGTTTCACACTGTCATTATGTAGGGAGCTATTTCCGTTTTACCAGTTGACTCAAGTCATTTCAGCATTTTTGGGTTTTGGCATTGCCATCAGATTCCCAGTTTTCTCAATAACTTCCTATACCATGAGGCCTGTTTGGGTGATTGACAACACCTTACCCCTCATGTGGTACCGGTGAAGCCATTACAGAATCGGGAGGCATTTTGTGCAAATAAAAGGACAGTATCTGCCATTTGGAATAGAATAATGTTGTAAATAAGGGAAAATATGAATATAAGGTTATGTATACTTCAATCTTTCCAGATGTCCTTGGGGAGCAGGAGGAGGAAGGAGAAAGGTTAAAATGAGCTGCTCATCCAGTCCTTGGCCTTCAGTCCCAGTACGTGGTTCATACTGGGAGGGGCTGAGAGATACCCAAATGGGAGAAAAAATATTACTCAGAAACAGCACAAAATTGTTCTCACTCCTCCCTTCATATTGCCTTCTAGCAATTTACATGTGAATCTGAATCATTCCTAGCTCTTAGGTGTCATTTAAGACTTAAATTCCTTACAATAACATGTATTATATATCATGGATTTCAAGAAAGTATCCAAAGGGAACCCTTCCACCATAGTTTTTAATCTCAATTGATGAAAACATCATTAGTTATGATTTCTACAAAATACGTCACGTGCAAATTGAGATTGTTAGGTGGGGCCACTCAAAAGAAAAATCAGTTACATGTGAACTACGTTATTTTTGCGTTTGCTCTACATGAACCAGTACTCAACAAGTGTAAATACATACTCCTGACCACCTCCTTTGTTTACTTTATCTCACCACAGCTATGAGAGACACGTTTTCTGTAGGAAATCAACAGGCCATCAATTTTTTACAATTTGGTAGCCAAACTCAGTATCTGACCAACATTCATGGAGCTTTAGTTTTTCAATTTTTTAAAGTTCTGACAGAAACAGCGGCAAGAAAGAGCTATACAAAAGATGTATCTAATGTATGTCTGATAGGATGAAAAACAAAGAGTTCTGTTATAGTAAGATGATTTATCTAGTGAATATTTGCTTCAGATATATATATACATGAAAATTCTGTCACACTTCTTGATTTCATTTGCAGTAATTATTTTGTTCCAGATGTTATATATTAACACGATGAACAAAATATCTTACTTCTACTGTAGATTAGAGAGTTCGTCAGACAGTAGAATTGTATAGTAACGATGACTAATGCTGCACATCGTAATTAGTTTAATCATGTCTTCCCTTAATACTTGTAAGCTGAACTTGCTTCTGTTCTGATGGTATTATTTTGTAAATTTTAGTCTTTGATATTTAATCAAGTATGCATTCTTCCTGGCTTGCAATAAAACAATTTTTTTACCCCATTTAATGCTTATCAAGCTTATTCAAAATAACATTTTTAAATAGACTTTACAATATGGCATCTGATCTAGCCATAAGGATGCTGAGATCCGGAGTGGTGTAATCATGTATGCAGACTGAAGAAAAGCTGTAAAGCTTAATTTATTTATAAATGGTTTACAAGAGTTTCTTTAAACTGATCTTTTAATTTTATATGCCTGGTGAAGAGCATGATGAAAACAATCATAGTACAAAATGTAGATGATTTAGATAATTATGTGTGTCCTGCTTGTGCTGTTTCCACCTTACCATGATTAGCTATCCCCTAGCAATCCAAAATGCAGACACATACTCATTTTCAGTACTGATAACTGTAAATATATATATATATAAAAAACAAAAACAAAAACAAAACAGAATAGAAAGGGGAAAATATTTTGTCCCAGGTGATATTTGGGCACTTACCTGTGGTATTTGCAATACAAAGTTCTTTAGTCACAGAACAACATGCTGTCACTATAGCATGGAGTGTGCAATAAGGTATCAACATCACAAAACAAATGCTGATGTGTGCTCTGAGAAGTTCATTTTGTGGTTCTCCGCACCACAAAAGTGTCTCTCACTTCTATTTTTTTTCTCTAGCATTTACTAGAGAGGAGTATCAAGAGCGAACATGTGTGAATGTGTGGGAGCATAAACGCTTTCCCCCTATATTTTCCACAGTTATAGCTACTGGGAGGGAAAGTGCTTTTTCTCCCTCACGTGACAACACCTTTGGTTTCTGTGGTGCAGCGTAGAGAGGGAGGAATCTCACTCTCTGCATTCCAATGACTCACTACTAGATCTGCAGCCACCTGGTAGCAGGCATAATTTGGGTATTCCTCTGATAAGGAGTCTATTAAATTTCAAAAGCAGAGGAAAGACCCAAAGATGTGTTGGCTCCGGACTCAGAGGCTACATGTTGTTGGTATGCACATCCATAATCAGTTTTCTCTGTGAACAGAGGTATCTGCAAGGTATCCTCTAAGTCATTAGCAATCATAGAATCATAGAATCATAGAATGGTTTAGGTTGGAAAGGACCTTGAAGATCATGGAGTTCCAACTCCCCTGCCATAGGCAGGGACACCTCCCACTAGACCAGGCTGCCCAAGGCCACGTCCAGCCTGGCCTTGAACACCTCCAGGGATGGGGACTCAACAACCTCTCGGGGCAACCTGTTCCAGTGCCTTACCACCCTCAAAGTGAAAAACTTCTTCCTAATGTTCAATCTAAACTTGCCCTCATCCAGTTTGAAGCCATTCCCCCTCGTCCTATCACTACATGCCCTAGTAAAAAGTTCTTCCCCAGCTCTCCTGTAGGCCCCCTTTAGGTACTGGAAGGCCACAATAAGATCTCCCCGGAGCCTTCTCTTCTCCAGGCTGAACAGCCCCAACTCCTTCAGCCTCTGCTCACAGGAGAGGTGCTCCAGCCCTCGGATCATCCTCGTGGCCCTCCTCTGGACACGCTCCAGCAGGTCCATGTCCTTCTTATGTTGGGGACTCCAGAGCTGGATCCAGTACTCCAGATGGGGTCTCATGAGAGTGCAGCAGAGGGGCAGAATCACCTCCCTCGCCCTGCTGGCCACACTTCTTTTGATGCAGCCCAGGATGCGGTTGGCCTTCTGGGCTGCGATCGCACATTGCTGGCTCATGTTGAGCTTCTCGTCGATCAGCACACCCAAGTCCTTCTCCTCAGTGCTGCTCTCCAGCCATTCCCCGCCCAGCCTGCATTTGTGCTTGGGGTTGCCCCAACCCAGATGTAAGACCTTGCACTTGACCTTGTTGAACTGCATGAGGTTGGCTTGGGCCCACCTCTCCATAGCTCATATTAGAGCTATGATTGTTTCTTAATGTTAGAGCATCTGTTTGCCTATGACAGTAACACATCCTGTTGCAAGGTCAGGTGCTTGGGACCTAGAGGAATTGAAATGCCACTGAGTTATGTCTCGGTCACCTGTAAGGCTGTCTGAGATCCAAAGATGAACCGTGTTCCAGAAAGGGTGATTTATTTGTAAATGTATTGAGCCACATTAGCATGCTTTGTGATTTTATATAAAAGACTTTCTTGGATTCTTCCTAGCATACACTGAATAATAGATAGCACTAGAAAAATTGCATAAACCAGTATTAAAACTTGTTGAAGAAAATAGTATTATTCAAGAAGTGGTATACGATCATATAATTAAAGGCTATAACATAATGCATTATTCATTATGGGGTAAAATGAAGTTTGCCCATACATTTCCTGACTGGAATGCTTAACCATGGAGCTTTGTATTCTCTCACCTTACTTTTTGTATGACATTTTTATTAATCCAATGTTTAAAGGATCTTCCCACATCTGGTGGTATTCACTGACAAAACCAGTACTGAATGACAGAGAGATAATATAAAGAAAAATTTATTACAAAACATATCTTTCAGCTAAAGTCTTTTCTCTTTGGAAAGTAAATAAGCAACAAGTTTCTATTAAACATTTTTACCTATATTATTACTACTGCCCCAACAGGAATTTGACTAATGCTTATTAACTCACTGCATTGAACAGTGGCCTGTAGAACAGTTGTAAGAAGGTATTATGAAGAGTTATCAATTTAAAATTTCCATTCCCTCCCAGTGCATGTACATAATTACTATCAACACCAATGTGAGTTACACATTCATTACACAGTATGTACTGAGAGGAGAAAAAAGCTTCTACAGAGAATGTGGATCTGTTCATATCTATTTCTCAATTGTTTACACTCTAGGGAATACGCAAAGGTCATTCTCCCAGGCTTTTCTCCTTTCCTGCCAAAGTATGAGCCAAATTAAAGTCAATTGGAGTTTCATTGGAGCTTTCAGACATTATAAGTATTCAGCTTGTTAAACAGGTTTGCTTCAAAGCTCTTAGAAAGAAAAAAAAAAACACCCTGCTTTGTTTTTGAGTATATTCAGTAAAGGCTGCTTATGTCAAGGTTTCAGTCATCTCCACAGTTATATTTTATAGCTAGGTAGTTACTGCCTCTTCCAAAACTTCTGGGTGGTGGTGTATCCTAACAACAACATCCCAGAATCTGCTATTCATAAAGGAATATAATTTGCCAAAATTGGAGTGTTCAGCTTTTGCTGCTTCAATACTCATTAGTATACAACAGGAGACAAAATGAAAAAAAAATCAACAAACCCAAAGCCTTCCTAACAATATAATCTTAAAATACTAAGATTGTCTTGCAGCTGTTGATATCTGTATTAAAAAAGACAAGAGCAGTACTAATTATTTGAAAGAAAGATATTAACCACCCACTAGTTAATGTTGTAGTGTTGTGGAAGTAATCTTGGTAGCAAGCTAAAGACTAACACCAATATAGAAAGACAGCCTTCAAGTTTATTTAAGCAAATATAGAACCAGGAGTAATAAGTACCCAAAGCATAGCTACAGACCCTTAGTGATACACTTAGACCGTTTCCATGGTCCAGTGAGAGACGCAAGGAACCTGGTCTGACAGCATCTTCAGTTTTTGTCTTTTCTCTTAAACTTGAGGTCTTCCAAACTAAAATATACAAATTTCTAATTATCTATGCCTCAGTCATATGAATTGTACAGGGCTTTAAAATCATGGAAAAATGTTTTTAAAATAAAACAAAACAAGCCCTATAAATTGCAGTTTTGTTAATGACACTGAAAAAAAAATTACTCAGCCTGGATCACTTCCTTTTTTATTTAAGAAAATCCTCCCTATAGGATGAATAAAAGTCCCCGTACAGTGCAGGATGCCCTCCAAATTTGATCTGGCAAAACAGGATGCAGAAAAACTTTGAAGCCTGTGAAGCTTTCACTGAGACTCAGAAAGCAGCAAGTTATCACCCAGGAAAAGGTAGCAACTATCGTACGTCCTCTAACCTCTGTCAGTTGGTGCAAGCCAAGGCAGCTCTCACGCCTGGCTGCCAGATCTGATATTTCAACAGTTTGTTGGCACTTCTAACTCTGCTCTCTTGGATGCCGACCAAAAATCTGGTAGGAGCAGAGTCAAGAAAAATATTTTTACTACAAATGCAGAGGAAATACCACCACCACAGCAAATGCGTAGTTCTTACATAGCATCTCCTTGAAGAGATCTTGAAGGAGATGACAGTGGATGTGTCAATTTTCATGGTATTTAAGCTCAGAATTGCAATTCACTTGCGTGTGAACTTTTCGGGCACCTGAAGACAACTTTCTAGAAAACCTTCAGGTAACTCAAGTTAGCATCAGCCTGCCTTACCCTCTCCCACCTATGCCATTAAAAACAGTGAATTCCAGCTCTGTCACATGAATCAATCCCCGTACTCTCCAAGATGCAGAAAGCTCAGCCAAAGGTGTATGTATTCTACGGACAGCTACGGTCTGTGGGACTGGAAATCCACAGTATTTACTTAGAAAACAATTAGTGTCTTTGAATTAACCCAAAAGCTCACGTGTTTCAATAACTGTCTATTTCTTCTTTCTCTTTTATGAAAATTTTGCTCAGATGCTGAGGTCTTCCTTCTGGCAGTATGGTTATTTGGAATCTTTTAATGTGGGGATATCCTCTGATATCAGTTGTGGGGATAACAAAAAGTAACTGGAACATGAGAAAAATAAGAATCACCAAGTCAAGATAAATGGTAATCAGAGCATAATTAACGATAATTTTCCCTATTGTGTTTAACCCAGGAGGATAATCAAATGTGCTTCAGGCCAAACTAAACAGTGATATTCTGTACCAAGTCCTGCTAGCAAGTAGGTAAGTTGCTTGCAGACCTTTAAAAACTTAGATTTATTTATCTAGTGGATCTAACTGGTCCCCTTAGAGTACTACTGAAGATGTTTCTATGAATTATTCATACAACCTGGTTTTAGTATTTGAAGGCTTATAGTATATCATTGATGGTACTTTTTGTAAATAAGCAGTGCAGAGAATTTAAAAGATTTATTTTGTGTATACTCTGACCACATCCTTCTGTTACATTGCTACCTAATTTCAATGCTGGAAATGGAAACTACCTCAGTTCACAAGGGAAGCTTTACACAGTTACATTCGCTTACATATTCCATATTCAGCTCATGAATGTTGATCTATACCAATGTTGATTTATGTTTTTTTTTTAACAGACACACTGCAAGGAATATATTTTATATTTTCTATTTACTTATTTTTGGGTTTTATATCTAAATTCTCTTCCTTGATCTGCATCACTGATTTCTACAGAATCATTTATACAGAACTCATATTGATATCAAGAGGAATTGTGGCTATTTAAGACTTGATTTGCAATCAAAACAAGTTTGTGTTCTGACTTCAATTAGAAATCATGTTCATTGGGAAAAGCTGAATAAATATGCAGAGAAAGGAAAGGGAGAGTTCAGACCTTTGCTTCCTTTTTTATTATAATTGCTTTTGAAGCAACTTTTTAGAAATGTAAAAATGACATCTCTCTGAATAAAAATGCTAGTCTTTTCCATTTAGCAAACATCGATCTTTTTGTCCTGTATTTTCTGTAGAGCAGTCTTCCTTCATTTAATTTCCTTTCTTGAGACAGAACATTATTCATGATGTCTCTGATCCTTCACAACAAATTCACAGAGCAGTCTAGTCTCTTCCACATTATTTATTTGCTTTCATTTTTTTAACATATGTCCTCAAAGTAATTTCCCACTTAGTCATATGCTAAACACTGGTTCAGTCCCACAAAAAGCACTGCTCCCTAAAATATCCTTCACAGGAAAGATCACCTAATTCCTGCATGGCCGTGAACTTCATCTAGGGCTTCCTGCCCCATTATGAAATTCAGGACATTACTGAAACCATGACTGAATCACTACATGATCTCAACAGGTGGCAAATACGCGTAATAAAAAATGCCCCTTTTCCCAAAACAGAGCTACAAGACACTTTTTAGGTTGACTTGGCATGGAGAGAAAGCTAGACATATTCAACAAGAAAAAATAGCTCAAAACAAAGGACATGGACCTGTTGGAGTGGGTCCAGAGGAGGGCCACAAAGATGATCACTGGGAGGGAACACGTCTCCTATGAAGACAGGCTGAGACACTTGGGGTTGTTTGGCCTGGAGAAGAGAAGGCTCTGGGGAGACCTTATAGCAGCCTTCCAGTACTTAAAAGGGGCCTACAGGAAAGCCGGAGAGGGACTTTTTACAAGGGCATGTAGTGATAGGACAGGGGGAAATGGCTTCAAACTAGGAGAGGATAGATTTAGATTAGATATCAGGAAGAAATTTTTCACTCTGAGTGTGCTGAATCACTGGAATAGGTTGCACAAAGAAGTTGTAGATGCCTGGACATGCCTGAACACCTGCAGGTGTTCAAGGCTGGGCCGGATGGGGCTTTGAGCAACCAGGTCTAGTGGGAGGTGTCCCTGCCCATGGCAGGGGGCTTGGAACTAGATGATCTTTAAGGTCCTTTCCAACCTAAACCGTTCTATGATTCTGTGAAGATGGTGTGCAAGCTAGAAGGGAGCAAACCCATTTGGATAAACATTTATAATTGGATCTGGGTAAAGATCTAGAAGTATTATTCAGATTATGTCATCACTAAGTCTGATGAACACAATCTGACTGAAGAGCAGTGCTTTTCAGTACCTCTGGCTCACTCTGCCCATGCATGTATCTCAGTCAGGTCTCTTCTGGTCTTCCTTTTACCTGGAATCTGGAACCTAGTGACAGTATGGTTAATATTGCTGGAAGAATGAATGAATGAATGAATGAATGACTATTGCTGATCATATGAAAGGATGGAAACAGCCAAAAATCAACAGTCAAATAAAAGAGGGGGGAAAAAAGGCTGCATCAGTTTTGGATCAAATAGCTTGAAATGATCAGTAAATTTATACCTGTGTGCAAAGAAAATAAGTCTCTAACATAAACAGAACTATAGCTGTAAATGCTAAGAATTTTCTTATTTGATATTAAGTCCTGAAAGTTATCTTACTCACATTGTTGGTATAGGTATTTAAAAATGCCAACATTGTGAAACGCAAATTCTGGTTTGCCTTTTATACCCACAGCAGACAGCAAGAGCTTTGTAACCTACGTCTCTGTATTAATGACTCCACAACTGTAATCCACACCCCACTGGTGTCTGTGTACTAGTCAAAAAAATATGTTTTCAGTTAAAAGTTCGAGACAAAGAATGCCCACTGGTCCGTGAAAAGTTGTGAAAGTTGGCAGTAATATAAACAGGGACTCTGAGGATCACTGTTATAGGCAACTTGTGAGATGAATGGGGGGCTTTGCTTTTGCCTCACAGTTCAGTATGATGTGCGCAGTATCGGCAATCCCACCGTTTGATGGCTTTCCTCCTCTCCTTAACGCAGCTTCCTTCATCTGTATACCTTGGAAACAGCATGTACCTGAATGCGGTATTGTGTGGCCTGTCTCATTTAGCTTTATAGCCACCTTTTGTCCTTCAGCCCTTTAACTGAACAATAGCTCTGCATCTTTCAGACCAGGATTCATTAGACATGCTCCATTCTGCCGTAGATCTCTGGCAGACTGGCCTCACAATTCCCCCTGGTCTCAGTTTTCCTCATGGAGGGAAGCATCTAATGACTACTAATGGATTTGAAGGCCAATATTTCACTGCTTTTTACCACAGTTTGAGGTAGAAAGAGCTAAAAAAGGTTTCTATGAAGCATCATTATTTTAACTAATCTGAAGCGATCCATCCTGTGCATAGTACTCCTGAGGCATTCCTAGAAGCATTCGTTTAAGTGATAGTATTTTGTTGGTAGGGAAGGCAACATTTCAAGGCTTCCTCATTATTTCTAGATGTCCCTCAGAATATGACTGTTAACAATTGCATTTGGTTGCAGAGAACACAGAATAAGAATTACAACATAAAAAGTACTGTAGCTAATAAGGAAATCCGACCAGGTACTGGAACTGTGCAGGTTTTTTTTAATCCTTTGCACCGAGTAGGAAGTTCAATGTAACCCGCTGTTCTTCCTGATAGCAGATGACAAAACAACATCCAGCATTTGCAATAATTAACTGAAAATGCATGCTAAGATATTATTACTTGGCTGTAAGTATCCATTGCTCCCCTTTCAGAAAAGGTCATATATTTCTCTAAGACAGGAAGGCATATAGGAAAGTCCATGTTCACATTTTCCTTTGAAATACAGCCCTTCTGAGTATCACAGCATTGCAGCAAATGGTCTCCATAATTTCTGTTTGCTGCTGCAGAGTTGTATCTCACCAAAAGACATAATAATAGCAACGTGATAATTCAAAAATGTTTGTGAACTTTGAAAGTGAGGATAACGCTTTAAAATGCTTAGAGCTGAAGTTGAATCAGTGATAGTACGCTGTTTTTAAAATGGTAAAATTGCATTGTGATCTACAAAGAGGAGCATTATTGCTTAAACAGTTCAAATAATCTCTGTTCTGCACAGCACTGGGAAGGGCTCACCTGTAAGACTGGGTCCTGGGCTCTCTGCTGATCTGTCTTTTCTCTCCTGTCTCCCTGTTTTCCTGAGATACATTGGCTAATTAGAGAAGGTTCAGAGGAAACAACAAGAATGATCAGAGGCCTAGGTATCCTGTAGACTGAAGAAATCTGGGTTGCTTAGTCTAGGGAAAAAAAGCCCAAGGTGATGTACAGCTGTCTTCAGGTCTTTTCAGGTAGCTGCAAAATGTAAGATTAATTAACCAATCTTTGTCAGCACTAGGTTTAGGGCAAAATATAATGTGCTTAAATTACATCAAGGAAGATTTAGATTTGATATCAAGAATAAAATCCTAATAGTGAGAATATTTGGACACTGGAACAGATTTCTGGGAGGCTCTAAAAATGTCCAGGCACAGAGAATATTCCCAATACTTCAGTCCTGAGAAACAGGAACAGGTGACATTGCACTGGGGGAGGAGGAATTAAATGGCCTCCTGAAGCCTTGTGCAGTGCAATTTTTTATGCTTTTTATGTTATAAAAATACACCTATGGAGTCAAAGAATAATTTACTTTGTAAGAGGTCTCTGGAGGTCATCTGGTCCTATTCACCTGCTCAAACAATGCCAATATATGTTGCAATTGCCCTGTTTGGTCAGGTTGCTCAGGTCCTTCAGGACCCTATTTTTTTTTTACTATTGCTTAAAGAGGATTGTATCCATCACGGTTTGTATGGTGTGTTCTGTAATCACTATTCTATCTCCTCCTGCTTTCATCCTGAATTCTTAATAACTCAAAACTTTGTGTATCCCTGTGTACTGGCCTTCCCATCAAAAGGACATACCTCTTTCACGATCCATGAACATGGATACTAACGTAACTACATCTTCAGATTCCTGTGTCTGGAGAAACAGGAATGGACAATATTGCACATGGAGGTAGAAAATTTATCAAAGTGCTCTCAAGAGGGTAGTATGAATCAAATGATCTTTGGAAGCAGTGTTTGGAATCAGTGCATTTCTGGATAACTGTTTTCCTGAATACATCTCACAATGTTCATATCTTTAAATGTCTTGGCTTACGAACATTGTGAGATGTATTCAGAAAACAAAAGGTTTAAAAATCAGAACTCCAAGGAGCAGCTCCAGTGACCAGTGACCTGCTTTTCTCAGAAGCATCTATTGCTTGATTAACAGGAATGGCTGAGGAAAGACCCATTCTGCTGAGTTTCAAACACCGCTCAGCTCTACGAACACCAAACAGAAAGTGCTCCAGGAACATCTCTCCTAGTTTCCCCTATTCAAAGTGTTAAATGTCATTACAGCCAATAGAAATAATACAGGTTTCATTTTAGCTGCGTAACTTCCCTCCACAAATGCAAAAACCGTAACTAATAATTTCACCAACCTAAATGGTCAACTAGGTTGGAGCCTGGAATTTAGGAGCACAATAATATGCACAGCTGCCATCCAGCAACCAAAAAGGTTTCCTTAGAGCCTTCTTATTCTTTTTCAATAATCTCTATAATGTAAATATTAAGAACACCATGGAAAGTAAATGTTCAGCTATGGGGATTTTCACATTTGCAATAAGAACATGAAGTGTATGAGAATTATTTCTAGCTAGATAACATCATTGTCTGTTAAAGATTAGTTGGGTTAAGAATTGAAACTTGTCATCTTACCTCTCACCTTGAGAGGCATAATGTCCTGATTTTCAGTGTAAAAGCAAAAGTCACCATTGCCTTCACTGAAATTTCTAGGTACTTTTGGGATCCAGTTTAAACCAATTCAGTTCAGCAACACCTTTGTCCTAGATGAAGCCCAGGCGATAGCCACCATTCTTAAAAGAGATCTGGAGGTAAACACTGCTACAGGTTGCCTTGAAGTCTTGTCATTAGATTGGGATATAGGCAAGATAACTGTCAGTTAAGAATGATGAAAGTTGAAAACTTTCTCCCTGTTCTTTGGGACAGTCTGCCCTTTGAGTCTTTGATGATATTCTCAATGCATACAGATTTATTTAATGAGGCTTCCTTTGCCTCGTAGAAATAAATAAAAAATGAAATAGTAGGTTATTCTGGAATTTTCAGCTTCCTAATTTGATGCATATTCTTGGAGTAGCTCTTCAAAGTAGTCTACTGTTAATATTGTACCTTTTGCAGAATTATAGTCTAGTCCCAAAGAGACAGAATCAATCTGAGGGTACTTATTTCTAATTTGCAGAATACTGAATCTGTGAAGAACAGTTTTGGTATTTTTAAGGAACTGGAGGTATGCCAACACTGCTGCTACTAAGATTTTTTTTCCTAATTACAATGTTGAACATGGTTAATTTCATACCAGTCATGAGATTTTACAATAGGTTGTAATATACTGTGAACCTACACTTCCACATTATATCAGAATCAGAAGTGATAATTGCATTGTATCATCCTACAATAACGGTCCAATTAACCTATCATACTCTGCTCTAGTAGATCCCATTTTGAGGCAGTAGCTTTGTCTATTTAAAAAAAAAAATAGATTAGTTTCACTCTAAGCATTAAAGAAGTAGATAATTCCCCACTTCCTATGTCCGAGACAGCATTAAGTCCTGAATGAAATGACTGTTTTTCTCCTACAACCTGCGTTGCCCAAGGAAGGGTACCCTGGGGTATTCTGGAATATCGCCAGCAAAGGTCTATCTGCAATGAGGATGAAGTAATTAAGCAGAAAAGTCTTGCTGGCAGGCTTCCTCTGTTAGCCTAAGGTTCATACTGAAGAAAACATGATGAGTTTCCACAGCTGCTACAAACATCTTGATTTTGGGTCCCAGTTCCTCCCACTGAAAGCTGATTTCCATAGACCCATTTCTTGGCATTTTCCCATTTTCTTGCAATATATTTCCCTTTTGGGATTTCTGAAGTGCACTTACATTTCAAATGAACTTACACGGACATGAAGTTCCCACAATCTGCCAGAAACTCACAGTGAATCATGTGCAACATGGCTACCATGAAGGCGCCCTTTGGTCAGTGATCTCACATTCATTTAGGGCTCCACCTAAATGAGCATTTGTTGAACATGTCTCTTACATAAAATTGTCTTGACTTTTCACTCAGAAACATAGTCCTACCTCTATTTTAGAGCTGTCATAGGTAAAGAGAAGAGGAAGGATTTTGGCATGCCTTTTCTGATGGATAAAAGTGGAACAAGAGAACCAGAACAATTAAGTTCATAGGGAAAAATAGATCTTTATTGAAAAAATGCACATTGAGGAAACCAGGACAGACAAACATCCATACAGTGTGGCACAAACATAGTGAGGAGGACTGGTGACCTCCCTTTTCTGTCTGTGATTTTCCCTCAGTTCAATTCAAGGTTAAACTTAAAGTTATCCCTCTTGACTTGGTTTATTACAACTATTGCAACTGTTATATTCATAACCCACCCCTATCTCCATGAGTGGGTGGGGTCAAAAGCATTCACTCTTTTTCCCAAAAGGAGATGTGGGAAGGAGTTCATCCTTCTGCTGGTGGAAGGCTGTGGATGACTTTCACTGAAACAAGCTTTTTAAATGGTTCTTGATATAAATGTAGATCTTCTGGACTTATTTGAGGATGATGATTTTTTTTCTGTCCCGAAACTTAGTGGAACTGTAGGAACTGAAACTTAGAAATAATTGCCATAAAAAGGGCAAGAAATCACTAGGGGAAGATGAGGACTTCTATAAAGCAGAATAATGAAAAATGAAATTCACGCACTGGAACAAATTTGGGGAAGAGTTAACAGATAAGGCAGAGGTAAAAGGGGAAATAGTTAAGAATTAAGGGTGCCTCAAAAGTAGGCGAATTAAGTTCTCCTACTAAAAAAGAGTTAAAAGAAAAAATGGTGGTATTTATGCTTTACAAATGCATACTGACTTGAAACGTGGAAAAAAAATGTTTTCTACAAAATAATAAGCTTGTTTTTCTTATTACTGTCACTAAACAATATCTAAACTCAAGTTTGCAGAGTATAATTGGCAGATTTCCATTTATGCTAGTTTCTTGTTTCCTTCACATTTCTGTTCCTGGTAACAGCAAAAAGAAGTGTTAATTAACCTTAGCAGCAAAGCAATGTAAGACCATGCTCTGAATTCAGAATGTCTTCCGACGGGAGACGGCAGTCTGCAGTAAATTGTAAGTAATGCTGGCCTGTCAATTAAACAGGATGAGATAGGGAAAGAGGGCAGAAGATCTTCATATTGTTTTCTTGAACTGAAAAGATCAACAACTCAGTCAGTCAGAAATAATTGTCTGCATTACTGCCTGCAATTACTTTTAATGGGACTGTGATGATATCTGCACGCTGTGCCGATACAGTACTTGCAAGCCAGAGAGATGAAACAGTGTTTGTTCAGCTTTTTTGAAAGAGACGAATCAAGGAGAGATGTTTCACTGCAAAATTGTAGGTGTGTTTCAGAAAGAAATTCACAGAACGATGATGCTCCGTACGTTATCTGGAAACCAGCACAACAAACTTCCGAAATGGGCAGGAATTATTCAAGGCTATTATAATAGGCTTGGATAACAACAGCAACGCTGTGCACGGGCTGGCCAAATAAAACTAACTTAATTGAAGACACTTCTGTATAATTGCTTTTTTTGATTTTTGTAATCATAACCTTTCTTATGATCTTGAGCAGCTACCCAAATTCTAGGAAAGGAGGCACCGTGCACAAGAAGAGCTGCCTTTCCATGGAAATTTCATGGAAATTTCAATTCCAGTGAAAAACTTTTGATAAGGTGGATGAAAACTGACAAAGGCCTGTACGTTTCTTACCTGTTGTTTACTTAGTCGAAATGGTTTGTACTTTGACTTTTTTTTTTTCTTTAGGAATACAGATTTTTCTTTATCCCCTTATAGATCTTAAATTTTTTTCATATCTCATTAGATTTTTATGTGTTTTTCATAAGCAGACGATATTTGCTTGTTTGTCACTTGCTCTTACAAAGTTCATACCAATCAGAAAATGGAAAAATAACATTTCTAGAAATATGGTTCCAAAATTCCAGTGATATTCTCAATATGGGGAGTCAAGAATGACTGGGGCATGTGACGGTTTTTGTTTGTCTGGAGTAAATAAGCATTTAATTATAAGTTTGTTAATTTATCAAATTAAATACACATTAATTAAAACTTAACAGCAAGCTAGAAAAGATGATTAACACCACAGGCCTCCTTAGTTTTCTAATAATGAAAGTTTCACACACACAAACAAAAGTTTATTAAAAATTCATGCACAAAAGGGGACACTTATGGATGGCATACTTTCCGGGAATTAAATAAAAATGTCATCATGAATTTCAATGGATTTTTATTTTTTTTGCTGTGGTATTTTCTACTGCATTCTTCTGAGGTCTCTTTGCTTAAAGAATCTATTATCCATGTCTTGATTTTGGTAATTAATAATAAAAATATCTCTTTGTGCCAGCAACGGGAAGAATTTCAGTTCTGAAGCTGAAAATTATTAGTTTCAGTTCTATAGAGACATGTTACTCCAGGAAATTAAAAAAATTCCAATTTACTGACCAATGATGTGCTCTGTTGTCTCAAGGGTTTTCTCCACTTACTGTCAGAATCAAGTTCTTCCACCTTCTACTACTCTTTAAGGAATATATTTTGTTCCCATGGGAAGGATGTTCAGTCTAAACACAGTCTGCATAATATCCATGCATTCAGTTAAGATTTCTACTAAGAAAAAAGATCCAAGACTCCTTGTAGTGTTTGACTACTACCAAAAACAAACTTTGCTTTTCGTTATCAAGGCCCTACCTCTGGGTTCATATTAAAGGTATGAAGGGAAATTCTTTGCCATACATTAGCTGCAAATAAATGCCTTCTGGCATTCAGATGACCACCCCAGTATCTTACCTTTCAGAAACAATTTGATCACGCATTTTGCAAGAGCAAAGAAGCATGAAATGACTTGTCCCTAGCATCATAGCAATGTCAGGAGAGTTCCCAGTTCGTGCTTGATCTATTATTTGTATTTTTAATTTAAGCAGCTGAATTCGAACACCATCAACTCTTCCCCTGAAATTATTTGCAATCGCCTGCAAACACTTGTGGGTTTTTCTCACTCTGAAAACAAGGGTGGACGTTCGGCTTAATATAATATCCAGGTTGCAAGTACTGCTCTGTTTCTCCAGTCACTAGGATGCCATCCAAGTAATACTGTGTAGCAGCTGCTCTACAGCGATTTGAAAAAATACACTGCCGCACTCCGGCATCCCAGGGCAACAAGTCACACTGGAATAATCCTTTAAATAACTGATGGCAAGGCAGGGTGACCAGTCAGCACCACCTCCTGGTGAGCGGGGACCGAATTCGGTGAGCCCCTGTCCTCCCGTGACGCGCCGAGTGAAGGAGGCATTGATCCATGTCTGAGGAAAGATTAATTGCTACTTTATAATCCCCATAAACTGGTACACCGCCATCTGTTTTCACCACAGTACACATATAACAGGGAAGATTATCCCTTCATTTTCTACCTCCCTGCACTGCTGTTTCAGAGACTGTTATTGTGGAAGCTTTTTGGGGGCTTTTGTATATATTGTGAAACCGCTCTTCTTTTGGACTTGACTTTTAGACTCGGTGCCGTTAACAGAACCTGCTCCTAAGGTGAGCGTAGACATTTGCTCAATGAGCAGCTCCCTACTGACTGAGCACGCTGCCCAACGCGCGGCCTCGCTCAGCTTCTGAGTCCAGCTTGTATAGCAGACTCCCACAAAACTCCAGACCCCCACCTACTGCGATTGCCTGATGCCCCCATATCTGGTGCCAGTCCCCAGCAGCAGGCAGACCGGTACAGGAGGGCATCTGAAGGCCCCAGTCTAACACAGCCGTGTACGTCCACCCAGCTTCACACCAGGTATATGGCACCACTGAACCGCAGGGGGTTGTACTGACTGCAGGGGTAGCACCGATCTGCCCAAGCACGCTGAAGGTGCATACTTTTATCCAAAACCTGCATTTTCTGTCCAACTGCATTGCTACTGACTGCACTCGGATGACCAATTTTTGAAATGAAGAGCGTGGATAACACATTTCTTTAGAGAACTGAAAAGCCGCAGTGGCATCAAAGAATAGAGTGTCACAAGTACTGAGATTTTCTTAAACTAAAAAACCCAGATGGTGTGGCAACTCGTTGGCAGTTGCACCTTTGCTCTGGCTAACTGAGAAACTGATGAAATGGCACATGTTTAATGATGTTCCTATTATCAAACCACAGCTCTAATGTTTTTCAGGGTCATAACAGACTGTGCTATTCTTTTTAACTACAAGAGTAAGTAAGGAGTTGCTTGTTTTGCTATACCTAGAGTTCTCATGAGCTCTACTAATAAAAAACATCTCTAGCATTGAAACAAAAGCAGCAAACTTTCCGACTGTCTCATCATGTCCAGGTATTTTATTTTCAGTTAGCTGATCTCACCCTGCAAAGATGACATTTAGTTACATTAACTTAAAAAACAGAAAATAAAAAACAACAACCCAAAGCAGATAGGTCTTTAGTTTGTGTGTGCATCAAGTAAGGACAAAACGTATACAATCAATGCAGTCTTTCACAGCAAAATATAAACATACAAATATAGAAACGCTAGAACAAGCATTAATACAAAATAAAATGAAAAGTAATGCAAAATTAGGGGAGGTAACCTGGAAAAAATATTTTCAAAGGATTAACAACTCACTTTCAACATACTTGGTTATTGCTACTGCATTTATTTGACGGCCACAGATGCAAGTAGCAGCAGTCAGAAGCAAAGTGCAACAGGGAAGGCCAACTTTTAGGAATTTTAAGGTGAAAGAAAGAAGGACCCCTTCGCACAAACTACCTTCTATCCTGACCTTTGTGCTTTTCATACTCTCTCTTCATGTTGTTCTCCTTTCAGCTATTAACTTAGCCCTGCAAAAATTAATCCTTACAGAGAATTTCACTGTTTTTCATGATCTCCTAAATCTGCACGCTGGTGAAATTTGTCCTGCAACAGCATCTGACTCCAGATATCTCTATCGTACTGCTGTCACGCCCAACCAGCTTCCTGTTCACCATCAGCTAGTTCAGCCCTTAAGGCATTTATACGGACTCCCCCAAAACTCCATCCTGTACTACCTCCCCTTATCTGGTTGGTGAACCTGGCGGGGCCTTCTTGAGGTGATCTGACTTTTTCCTGTGGCAATGTCCTCTCACAGACATGATAGTTCATGGTGGAGATTGGAAGGGGGAAGATGAGCTCCTTCCAGCTGCGCCCTGAAGAAGAGCCATGCTACTTTTCAGTCACGGTATAAAACATGTATTTTTATACAATGACCGCAGAGAACAAGAGCAGATCATGCATAATCACACACCAAACCAACAAGTCATCACTGAGGGCCTGATGCACTGTGCGCTAGGTTATGATATGAAACACACTGAAATTTTATAAATCCTGCTACAGAGAAACAAGATTCAACCCCAGTTACTTCTAGAATTTTCTTTCCTCTTTCTAATTGTTTTGTTGGAAACTTATCCCATTCTCTACACAATTTAACAGTAAACTTTCTTTCCTATTCTCAGGACAAGAAAAATTGTTCACAGGAAGAAAACAGATACTTGAGACAGTCAAGGCTGAAATACAGGTCAGCAGGCTTGAGCAGAAGACCAGAGATAGGAAACTACTGAAACTATTTGTGCAGGGAAAAGCCTTTAAGATTACGCAAGTTTAGTATAAACCATTGGTCACAGCAGTCAGTTTTACCCCTTTCTCTTCAGTGGTCTGGAATTTCACTTCTAATATATGCAGGAAAAAATACCTATGTATACATTTTACTTGTTACCAGCAAATTCCTATAAAACAGCGCTGTCTCCATGCCATATAGATAAGTGCTCTGGCCTACTTTTCTCTGAACTAGATACTTGTCTGTTAAGCAACACGAGCAGTGCACATTTACCCCAGCCCATTTTTGGCTGAGTCACAGAACTGCTTGCACCCCTACACCTAAGATTTCCACCCCACAAAAACAGAACAACCTTATCAATATCGTCTATTAGGAATGGTCCATGGCCCGTGCTGTTCCCTAAGCCACCTTTGGCCTTGCATGAAGAGCACTTGTTGACCACTAAAACTGTACCAGAGAATGCTCTAATGATTCCACAGGATTGGGGTCTGCTTACCTGCACCATGCCCCTACTTAATGGACACCACGCCCAAACGTGGACATAGCCAAGTGGACCCCAAAATCATGAAGTCCAGCTGCTGCCAGAATACAGCAATTGTGTCTTACAGGGCCATATGTTCTTTAAGAAAATATTAATATAAGTACTAACAGAGTAAACAACCATAGCCTCTCTTGCGTACGTACCCTCATGCCTCTTCTGCAAGGTTACTCCAGAATGCCACTCCTTTCCTAGTTAAGGGGGTTCTACCAATCAGCCTAAGGTTGATTCTTGGTCCATTCACATCCACTTGTTTTTATGCCAATATTATGTACCAGGTGGTGCCTAAGGGCCAGACACTGGACTAAACTCATTTCCTGGAGTCTCACATTGCCATGAAAATCTCTGGATGCTGAGGAACAGTTGCAATGGTTCCTGGCTATTTTTCCAACCAATCTCTCTGAATTGAAATGGATGTCATTTTTTGGTGAGGTCCTCCAAATCTGTCATTGGCAGAGCAACTCCAGGGCCCACAAGCGGCAGTCAGCTGCTAGGCATCAGCTTGCAAACTATGGCAAAACCCACTGCAGAGGGGCACTTATGCAGAAAAAGGCCAGTAACATGGACTGGGAATTCCACAGCATGGATCCACAGAGATTTAGCAACTTGGACACGGTTTTGCGTGATTTAGTACCCAGTTAATGCTAATAGGCTATTAGACTGGGGAAGAAGTGGTGACCGCTCCAGGGCTGACCTGTTTCCACACTGCACTGCCCACTGACTCTGCTATGCCCTAGATGGCTGCAAGCACCAGCAAGGACCACCTTGTCTCTTCTACAAGACCAAGCAAGAACAGGAGACCAGGCCAAATGATTCATCCCTCCATCTCTTCAGATTTACTGGATAACTGACTCTTCACCAGCTAACAGAGTAAGTGTTGATGCTATTTAGCAACGGTGGTGAAAGCTGGGGGGGAGAAATTTAAGAATTTCAGTGTGAAATAGAAAAAGACCAGTCTATAATGATCTGCTGGAAGAAGAAATCGCACTGAAAACCTTTTCTCATGCCTCTGTGTGCTGTCACAAAACAATGCACAATGAAAGGCCTTCAAAGTCAGTTTTTAAATTATTTTAAGCTTTATTGCAAATTGCCCTAAAGATACCTTAGTATGACACAGCATAAGTTTTTGCCCATGACATTTATTTTAATTCCTACAACATGACAGCTTGCCATAGAGTCTGCAGTGTGATTCAAGAATGGAACAAAGTGCAAACAAATGTTAATGTGCCATATGCAAACAACATTTAAATTTGCTGTTGGCAGCATAATTCAAAGCATTATTCAGGAAACTTCCAGCCATGACCCTTATTAAAAATGTCAGTCTGCAGCGAAGTACTTGCATGCATATGAAAAGAAATAAATCTGCAGGCTTTTTAAAATTAGCTTTGATTGGGATATGCTTAAACTTTTTTTATTTATTGCTACTGACACCAGCATACACATTCTAATTGCAAGAAAACATACCTTTATTAATAAAGTATTAAATCACATACTTTATACTGTGAGCAAGGTGGACTTCATCCATTACAATAGTTTAAGGACCAGAATATTAATTTAACTTTTAAATTCAGAATTTTACATCAAAAGCAGGAAAAGTTAGCTCAAAAAAAAAGGAGATCTACAGTAAGTTTAGCCACAATCCATGTAATCAATTTATGTTAAAAGGACTTTCTGTCTGGGAATTCTCACTGAAACCAATACACTGCTGTAAGCTCTATGATTTCTGATGAAAGCCCATTCCAGGAGAAAACTTGTTGCAACTGCAAAATACATCTTGAAATAGAAGACCTGATATGTTATTATAGCCAGCAGAATATATGCTCTTAAATGCTTTCTAATAAGACTGAAGCAATTCATTCTGATAACCTCAAATAACAATAGGAATGCTAAACTAATAAGGCAGGTGTCCTGGGGAAATTGTAGGGGAGGATGATCCAGCAGTTGTAGCCCTCTTTTCACGTCAAGCAGCAATGGAGAGGTCCCCAAAATGCTCAGCCCTATCTCTCATCTGGCAGTGAGGGTATCACCACACCCCTAATATGTGTTTTGCTAACTGTAACTGGTGTAATACACTGCACTGGTCAGATACCTACCTTCTGATGTCATCAAAATGAAAGATTTCAGTGCTTGTCAAGACAGAAGGAAAGCATTAATGTTTTTCGCAATGGCTTTTGATGACACTATACCTATATATAGTGTCAGCACTAGGCATACATGTGCATATGTCCTATGAGCTTGTATATATGTCTGAGTGTGTTTGGCCAGAAAACTCTTTCATCCAAGGTTTTCAATTCCCAATAACAGGACATAATTATCTCACTTCAGTCAGATTATTCTAATGTTGTTTTGTTCTATCCAAAAACAAATGCAGCCAGCACGCTTAGTCCCATAAATATTTGTCACAGATGTCTGTACAGTGTTTATTCCTTACTGTCTATGCTGGGTAGAGGAGTACTTGCTTATGTGTTTTGTATTCATCAATGTTGCAGCATTATAAATTTTTCTTTAAAACCTGGTGAGTTTTGAATAGTTCAGGAAGGTTTTGTTCATACTATGATGGATCTGTAATTACATTTTAAGGTTTTTCTCTATACCGGTTTCACTAATGTGATTTTTGGTTCAGGAAAAATAAGGTGAATCAGCGTTCAGTATTATCATTCCAGGTAAAAGAACAACATCCTAACAAACATACAGTCCCTGATCTTTACATCTATGGCTGATGAACCCATTTGCATGAATCAGGTCAGCAGAGCTGTATCCAAGATGACCTGCATTTATTAAGGAGTCTCATGCAAGAGAGGTCCTCATAGCTTGCTGAGTTTGAGAGTCTAAAGGTTACCACCAATTAATCTTAATTTTGCTTTTTTGTTCCACAGAGAGGGCAGATCTAAGCACCATGGAGGAGTAGGTATGAGAATAGCAGTGGGGCTCAGACCCTGATTTGATTCCAACGCTTGATGGAAGAAGAAGCTGGGAAGCTGTACAGGCAACTAACACTCCCGTCTTGCCACTGACAATGAGCCCAGGCAAGTCCATCAGGCTGGGAAAAGTGTCAAAAAATAAACTTTCAGGTCATAGCAGGTGAAATTCTTTCAGTCCTTGAAGAAAATTGTGGTGAAATTAAGATTGCCATATGACTTAAGGATTGATACCACTAGGAAAGTTTTGGGGCATTCAGTTGCTGAAAAACACTTTGAGAGAGGAGGTAGATAGCCTCTGGGAGCTGAGGGTGGCATGAATGGAAGAGGTCTAAACTCAGGAATGAGGGAGAAAGTTGGCTGGTGGTTGTGTAACCACCATGCTTGGCCTTAATATACAGCAAAGCAAAATCCAATTCAAGTGACAGCAATAAAAGCATCAAATCCTAGAGGTTGTAGTTCCTGAAGAAAGAAGCTAGTAAGAGTGGTTAGAACTATAGCCAAATGTGCAATCTTCCCAGACAGCTATACATAAAATCTTGTACCTCTTCCACACAGATACTGGGGTAAAATCAGTAAGAAATACTTGATAAGCGTGGCTGGTCTTTGGCTTACCCCTTTTCCTATTCACAGCAATATCACTTTATGCAACACACAGGGTCGCCTTGCTTGAAACACGCAGTAACTCTGGGAGTATTGTGCCATTAATTTCTCGGGGATTTCATTCTTGCATTTCCAACAGCACCACTGTGACACCTCTTTGCTCATCTTAGTAGGCAGCTCCGTTTGCTCTGCCCTTGGAGCCCCCCCATGCACCCAGGCCCACCCCCAGCCATCAGTGCGGGAGCGCGGCCCTGCCCCATCCCTTCTGCCGACAGCTGCACATCACTGGCTCTCAGGCCTCTGAGCCAGGCCTTGAACAAGCTTTAGATATAGCAGCCTTTGAAGCCTTGTGCAGGAATGGGAGGGAGTGTCAGTGACAAGAAAGAAGCGTGACCTCTTTCAGTCTCTCTCACCCTGTGGGCATCAGACCAGAAGATGCATTAGCCTTGCAACGTATTGAATTAATTTGTCCAATTGCGGCTCGTAATGAACGCATGGTGCTTTATGTACATTGTTCTTGAGATGCCCTAAAGCAACACACGTGTTCTAGCATAATTTGTGCTTTTAAAGACAGTTTCAAGAGCCTGTGGTGTATTGTCTCTCTGTCGTTCCAGTTAGACAGTTAGGAACAGGTAGCTGAAGCTTGCAGGAGCTGTCTATTGTCTTTCACCTGAGCAATGTTTATCAGATGTCAACATTTATATTCTAGCAACAAACTGTCACAGGGCACAAATGATTTTGATGCCTGTAACTCCCAAGTTTATTAAAATAGGTGAAGAATAAAAACCAATTAGCCAAATCACAACTCAGATATCTGGTAGCTGTGACATCTTATATCTCATGATATACCATTTTTCTAAGTGATCTGAGATCTGTGCACACATGAAACATGCCTGTTCTCTGATCTCCCAGTCTTTGGGAAGGCTGTTCAAGCAATCCTTTGGACTTTCATTTGCATGGTGTGATAAGCATCTCCCATTATGCAAAGAGAGTAGGTGTTACCTGTTCAGTGGGTAACATCCTTGCCATTCATCTCTCACAGAGCTCACCCTGACACCAGGCTGTTCCCCTCACCACAGATGGGTGAGCAGGTAGGTCCCTTCACCTCTTCAGATGTGGCACGCATGGACTGGAAGACAAGTGGCCTGAATCCCATTCTCACTAGCTATATTTGTCTTTTGTTCAGACCTTGTACTTCTGGCAATTGCTGTTGTTTCTTTGTTTTTAACAAGGCCCAGCGATCTTTTCAGGTCCCATTAAACTGCACATTGAACCAACTCTTTGTGCACACAGTTTTGCCTTCAGTTTCTTCCCTCAGGATGTATGAACTGGTGGATTGATCAAGGATCAAAGTGGCACCTGATTTTTCTGATTGGGGACAGAAGACAACCCTTGAAAGTCTCACCTTTTCACCAGAAAAAAAGCAGGAAACCACCTTTGGTTAATGAAGCTTGGGAAACAATTAATAGAATTGATGAAAGCAGTGGAAAATTATTTCCATGAACAACTGTTTCTTCACACTGCTTCTCATGAAACATTTCAATACGCTTATTATTGTGGCCATGAAGGAAAAGGTGGAGATCCAAAGTTTTCTTCTCATGTTAGATGATTTGTTGTAGAAAGGAAAAAAATCTCTCTATTGTCACTTCCTTAGTTCAAGTCAACTGTTTTGAAAAGCCTATTTTGGATTTCTGATGAAAGACTCCTTAAAGTTCTTAATCAAACTGAATCTTTCTTTCTTCTTGAGTTGCAATTACTGTTTTTCTTATTTAAAGGAAATGCATTCAAAATTACTCCACCATTTCAGAAAAAAAGAACCTGAGGTTTTGGAGATCAAATCTCTGAAGTGAAATTCTGCCTCTCTGCAAGTTGATGGGAATTCTACTGAGGTACAGAAGTTACCATAAACAGGGGAATGAATAAGGTTTCTTTGAAACTCATCCCTCTTCCAGGCCTGCTTTTTAGCCTTCAACGTCAGGAACAGAGACTGACACCCTTAGACACAGAATATCCCAAGTCTCTTTAAGTGAGCATGATGGGAAGAGAGATTACCGTCTGAATGCTGTGTCTGAACATATGCAGGTATTTGTTATTCCCATTCCAGGTAGTCTGAGATTACAGTTTGCACAATTGGTTCAATTTTAATTACTTGAACTGAAGCTGTTGCCAAAAGATCCTACCATAAAAATTCCCTCATCTTATTTCTGTACCTCTTTATTGCTCTTCTTTATCTCTCTGTTCCCTTATGAGGAAGATGATGTGTTTCATCTCCATTAAATTTGAACAATGACTCAACCTGCAATGATGACACAAAGCTAGAAAACTATTTCTGAACCCCATACTCAATAACACGCAATGGAGAGGTCTCTAGTAGCCATACAAAGACAAGAGCACAGAGAAGCTGATTCACCTGGCAGTCAGAGGACTGGGCTGCATGATTCCTGTTTCACTAGAAAATGCTTTCTCAACAAGAAATTCTACCAATATTAATTAATACAAATTTTACCACAAAGCTAAAAATGGTCTGCTCATGGCATTTCTTCCATCTCCTTTCCAGAATGCCCTGGGGTTTTGGACTTTGGTTTTGCAATGTTATTGGACTGCATGAGTTCATTTTCACTCTTCAAAGGAGAAAGTTTGTCATCAGTGTCAATCAAAACATAATTCAAGCTGTTGTGTTCTACCTCTTTAAAATACATCAAATCAAATACACACAATCCAGTACCATTCTTTCTTATCCTTTTCCTGAATTTCTTCTACCACCTGTGCACATTTTTAAATATCTCAAATTATCTTATATTTGGTAATGACTAGGATCTTCCCCTTTTGGAGATACTCCAACAACAGGATCCTAAATCTAATTTGGGTTTCTTGCCTCATCCAAGAATCTTGTAAACAATCAGTTTCTTCTCATGGGAAATCAGCTTAAAAGGAGCAACTGCAGAGAAGTTCCTTTCGGATGTGTAGGAAGGTGCTCTGCAGAAAGAAAACAGTAACCTCACTTCTCTCTTAGCTGGAAGGTAGTGGAGTCTGCAACGCATGAATAAAGTGCTTGTGAAGGCTCAGCCAACCGAACTCGTATTCTCTCTTTCGCAGTTACAGCTGTGTCTGAGGGAAACCAGGTCAGCTCCCTCAGTTCCTCTGGCAGGTGAACAACTTGTTCCCTCCTTTTTCTGTTTGTTTGGAAATCAAAAGGAACGATTTTCGGAGAGGAAGCCGGTCGCGTATGCATTAATCATAGGCGTTTGTGGGCGAATCTCCTCTGAGGCCGTACAAGGAAAGGAAAAGCAAGCACTTGCTTCAGGAACCAAGCCTTTAGGGAGATACTGCAAAGACAAGTCAAGTCCAACAGTTGCCTTGCTGGTGAGGGTAGGCTGAGGAAGACCTTGCTGTAACGCACACCAGCAGTGGAATATGGAGGAAGCTATGTAGGGCAAGACTTTTCAGAATATTTCAGCACAGAAAGATGCAATCAGGGCCCGCTGGGATTTTCCAAAACATTGGAGCAACTCAGGTGCTTTACACCCACTTACGGGAAATCCCTATCTGGTTCTTCTTGCACTTCAGTGCTTGCAAATCTGGCTGATCATCTGAGCATTACGTACCCACAAATGCCCAGACCTAAGTGGGAAAGAGATGGTCCTAGAAACCTTCCTTACATGTATAGCCAAGTTAACATGCCAAATTGCAGCAGCAGCAAGGCAGCCCTCTCAGTCAGGTGCCTCTTCTAAGCCCATTGACGCGAGCTTTGTGTGTTGTGTCAGGTGAGGGGACAGGTTGAGAGGATTTGGAGAAGTGTTATCAGTCCTTGCAGGGAGTGAGGGCAGGGCACAGCACCAGAAGAAATGTGGGTCTTGAGTAGGTATCAGCAACTTACAAGTTAAAAACTGAAGCTAAATTAAAAAGGAAATCTCAGTATGCCTCTCTAGGCTCAAGAAGTTTGGGTATCCTCCTCTTTCACACATAACACACAAGCGTAGTCTCATAATTTCTAACACCGAGCAGAGCACACCTAAGTGGTAACAGCCTCATTTTTGATCACCTGCACATAATTTTTCCATTCACTCTTCCATATTTCTATATCACTCTTGCTCACCTTTTTCTTACCCTTTGGCTTCCAACAATGTTTTTGCCAGTACCATAAAATGGCCAGAAGACCCTCATAGTGTTAGAGGCTGGTAAAATGATGGTGCAAAATATGTTCTCTGGGAGCAGGAAGAGGTGTATGGTCTGCCATCATCATAACTGACAACTAGTCTCATAATAAAACTGACTACTAACAGGGATGCCCTGTGAAGTTCCCTTCCCACCACCCTGCACTGACTGCAGTGGAGCATCCTGCAGCATTCCTGCCAAACCACACAGATCTGGCTTTCACTTGGATTTCAAAATACCTTTAATCCATCATGGCTGCAGCCTGGAACTCAGAGCAAGTCCAGAAATGTTCCAGGCACTCCCATTTTTAAGATAATGTCATGTTGCTCCTTTTTTCTTTTTTTTTTTTTTTTTTTTTTTTTCTCACTTTTTTAAGAAGTGTGTTTGAAGGTGCCCTTGTAATTGTGCGTGGTCACATATAACCACTATTGCAAGATTGCTGTGGTTTCATATTACCATTAATCAATGAAGCAAGTATTAACTAAGTACTTCGTTCTGCTCTTGCATGATTTATTAGGTCTTCCTTCATTAATGTGTTTGATCAGAAAACTAATTAAACGATGAACTGTGGCAGCAACACATATTTTGCATCAATTATTAAAAGCAGGTTTCTTGGAATAAAAATGTGGTAATGAATACTTGAGTTACCATGGGTTACACTTTATGTCAAATTATCTGAACTGTTAGTAGTGCTAATCCTTGGCTTTCCCATTTACCAGCAAACTAGATATGACAGTGTTAAAGACAAGCGCACTAAGTTTGTTTCCAACACTGATACTTTAAATGTCAGCAAATAAGGAGTGAGTTCCTAGACTTGAATTACTATACAGGTATGTTCTATATATTAACATCTGCTTTTTTGAAACAATGTGAAGCCTCATTTGTCATCTTCATTACCAGTCACTGAGTACATTCATACCATATCTGGAATTTGCTATGTTGAACATTGAAGATATTAGTAATGTCTCCATGAATAAAGCAAGATTTAGTTTCCCTACGAAGAATTTTAATGTAACAAATTTCAAAGCAATTTGCATACTGGTTCTTCAAAATGCGTTCTTCCTGCACCATTGTGGTTCATTTTCCCATGGTTTATTCAGCCTGGCTTATGCCAGTCAGATTACCCACGCTATTAGTTATTCAGATCATACAGACAGCAGAGCTGCTTACCTGCCTGAGCCTTATTCCACTCACATCCCACCTTCATATACTGAGAATTACGCTTATTGGACATAGTCCGTATTTGTTTCCCTTGTGGTTATTTCTGAGGAGTGTCTCTCATATATTTGTGCAGTGGAAGAATTAAAAAAAAAAATAGAGTAACCATCCCATACCCCTGAAGAGGGAAGCTCTTGGTACCACTTTTCATTAAATGCCACACTGCTATTTAAAGCTCCCTCTCCCTATCATAAATGGAGATTGAGACAATAGTCCAGCAACCACTCTATTTCATAATAAAAATGTACTCAGCTGTACTCAGCACTGGTGAGGCCACACCTCGAGTATTGTGTCCAGATTTGGGCACCTAAATACAAGAGAGATATCGAGGTGCTGGAGCAAGTGCAGTAGAGGGCAACGAAGCTGGTGAAGGGCCTAGAAAACAAATCATATGAAGAGCAGCTGAAGGAGCTGGGACTGTTTAGTTTGAGGAAGAGGCTGAGGGGAGACCTCATCACTCTCTACAACTATTTGAAAGGACACTGTAGAGAGGTTGGTGCTGGTCTCTTCTCACAGGTAATTAATGACAGAACAAGAGGGAATGGCTTCAAGCTCCAACAGGGTAGATTTAGACTGAACATTAGGAAAGAATTTTTCACAGAAAGAGTGGTCGGGCATTGGAATAGGCTGCCCAGGGAGGTGGTTGAGTCACCACCCCTGGATATGTTTAAGAGCCGGTTAGATGTGGTGTTGGGGGATATGGTGTAGGGGAGAACTTTGTAGAGTAGGGTAGATGGTTGGACTCGATGATCCCAAGGGTCTCTTCCAACCTAGACAATTCTATGATTCTATGATTCTATGATAAGCTTGATGGATTCCTCAAACCTGGGACACAAATTGTTTTGAGAAAAACTGCATCCCTAGAACCATGCATTCATACCAGCATTATTAAAATGTACAATTTTGAGAAGCAGTTTTCCCTGTATTCCCTGTTCATCACACTCTAGCTTCAGCCTTCTGCACCATCATGAAGCATTTGGAGTGAATTTCCTCAGTGACAGTTTCAGATATTGCTCATATCACCTCCCAGATGTGGCCGGCAATGAGCTGATTAGCTTCTCGACCAGCAGGATTTTTGGAGGAATACATTTCTGTAATGGGTTTTAGCTTGTGCCAGGGGAAGTGAATATTTCCGTGAGTGGGAGTTTACCACCTTTCCTGAAATTGGCTTACAGCACGCTGTTGCCATCTGACTTACAAAAGGCACGCTCGCTTCCATCTGGATGAGTTAGTAAGTTATCTGCCCGCACCTATCCTTCACTTCTAGCTGACAACCACACATTATGCAAATCCCTGTGCTCTGATGGAGAACAAAGATGAGCAATAAGAAATCAGAGGTTTTCATAGTCAGCGTACATTTCTTACAAGTTCTGTGTTCCCGAACAGACCTCCACCTTCCCCGCTGCAGTCACCTGAGCGTAGCAATGATCCTCCTCTAAATAACTACTTAATGTCTTACCAGCTCCTACTTTCCTTTCTTAAATTGGTATCTCACTAACGGAAAGGTGCATCTGTTTTCTTTCTGCCTTATGCAGCAACCAGAGCACACATAGCCCACACGTGCAAGAAGTACATAAGAGCTCATGCCTGCTTCTACATGTGCTAAAAAGAAATGTGCTATCATTTTGAATAAGGGAAAGATTTTGAATCGAAATTGCTTTGAAATTCATTGATTCATTTTGGTGCTACTCCCATAACTGTTAACCATTTCCCATTATGAGTTTACAAATATGTATATCCTACACATATTTACAGTATCACATGAAAATTTTAACAGGGTGCAATCAATAACACAGCTCAGCCCAATTTTCATTACACTAGAAACAGGCTTTTATGCAGGATTCTCTAACAGATTTCACTGCATTAGACTACAGACTGCAAGTACGAGGATGTTTTGGAGTATTCTAAAGTTATACTATAACATGATTAATATTTATGTTATATACTGCCAGATAAAAACACTGTTTCAGATAGAAAGTTTCACTTTAATCAACCTAACTCAGAGAATCCTCAGCCTGCAGTATGGTAAATATATTACACAAGCTTTGCAGGCTGACAAGAGCTTGATACAGCCTCACGGCTCCCTGATTTTGCATATTCTAGGAGTTGTCATTAATTGTGGTGTAGATAAAAGGACACTATTATCTGTAGCGGGGAAAAAAACCCAAACCCAATGCAAAAAAAAGCCCTAACCTTTCTGCATGCGAAACACACAATCCTTTTACTCAAGCAAAGATAATTTAAGGACAGCGTTAGCCTTCCTCTGAGATAAAGACTTAAACAGCAAGCTGCTATGAAAAATTAACTCTGATAAGTAGGCAGACATGCTTCTACCTGACCCACAGCACTCTCACTGGTTTCACCTTCCCCGCGATTCGCTGCGACGCTAACCCACTTGTTCTGCGTTATCGGCTCCCAACCTCGGGCTGAGCTTTCAGGCTCTCATGCCGTTTGAACACCGTTGGCGTCATACTTCAAAAAGTTGCCTTCTGTTATCTCGGGCGTTTTGTGAAAGTCCGATTGTGGATGTTTTTCCCAAGCGGGTGCTGGAAACCGAGTGCTTTGTTTTATCATGTGCCAGCTTAGCTACAGCACGCGCTCTCTGTGCGGCTCTCAGAAAGGGATTTTTGCTTGTTATACACTGGAGAGCTCAGAGGCCACAGATCTGCTCGCTGTTCTACAGCATGTGTTTCTATTACGGGCAATGCTGGACTTGTCTTTAGGTGACATTTGTGTATTTATGCTTTTACTGCAATGCCCACATTGCCTTTACTGCAATCCAAGGCATGGGCCTTCAGAGCCAAAGCAATTTCACATTGTCCTGACATTGTCCAACCTTGCTGAACTGTTAAAGCTTACAAAGTACTTCCAGTTGCCTTGGGATATGGTAGAACAAGGTGAAGAGTGTTTCAAGGGAAATTCCTAATGCTGAACATTTAGTGCTCTTTTTAGGATTTGGTGACAAATTCCCAAGATACAGATAGGATGAAGAATGTCATTTTATGGAAAAAAATAGTCCACACATAGAGGTCAGGTAGCGGCAGAGTGTTTCTGCCATGCCAGTTGTCCCAGGAGAACATCTGCTCCAAGAACTTGTCTTCATGGGAGCATTTTCCTCTTCAAGCTGTTTTAACTCAGTAGGTTTTTGTCCTAGACTTTGTATCTCTGCCAGTACCCAAAGCTGACCATGCAAGAGCCGAGTACCCAAAGCCACTAGAACAGGCAATTTATCCTTCTGTCGTCCTAAAGAAAAGTCTCCAACTTGCTGACAGAAAACCACAAGTGAAATGTGGTTTACATTTCTAATTGCATTTTGCTAATTACTGCAGCAAATTGAAGCTTTATGGCTGGTGAAACAGAGGAAAGAGGAGTTTTAGGACCCATTCACTAGGAAGAGTGGTTGGAGAGAGACCTCTTAAAATCAAAGAGCAGAAGCTGCTAGTTCGCTAGGCGTTGCTTTCAGACAACTGCTTGACAAGTCCTTTTTTTCCCCATAACATTTGCCAAGCAGGTTTCAAACTATGGTGCTTCTGCCAGTGATAACTCATCTCCTCACCCATGGGGGTGGCTTGGTGTCTCTCTAGGTATGTGATATCCCTCCAGGGTGCCAAATTATCCATGCAGCTGAAGATTCATGGATCTCAAAGATCTCCGATACCCTTTCTCTGCTATATGTAACAGGAAGAAAGTGAAGTGTCTGCACATTTTACTGCTTACCTGCCAGGCTCATTCCTTGCCTCTGAAGATGGGCAGCTCAAAACTGCAGTAGGCTTGCTGCTTCTCAGTTACTCATGTAACAGTCTGGCCCCCAGTTTTCATCAGGGTGGCAGAGCAAATGTCTGTACTTTTTTTTCCATCTAATACAAAGTACTGCTTGTGCACAAAGCCAGCCAGCCTTCTGTCACTACACAGAAGACATCCAGACTCACTTAACAATAAAAAAAGCCCATTTTTACATGGCATAGAGTTATTTGCAGGAACATGAAGATCCCATAGATATAACCCAGCTGCAGTACATTGGTACAGCCTTCAAAGAACTCTTCTTCCTTCTATATTGAGCCCCTGTTATTGTGAAATCCCATGCTGGGAAGCTTTAGATGGATTACTTACGCCTTTCCAGCATCCCTTTGGTTCCCACACCCTCGTGTATTACAGCAAGGAAAAATTGCGCCAGTTTTGGGGCTTGATAAGGTTTTTTTTAAAAGATTGAAAAAGTAATGTTCTCCAAAGAGCAGCATTTTCTCACACACTGAATCATCCTGCAGCATTTGTACTGCAAACATGACTCTAATTAGACTTCAAACTTTTCAGGTCATTACCCCTCCGGCGGCTACTCAAGCACCATAGAAGGCAAAAGGCAGATGTTGCTGAGTAGTGCTTGTGTTCTTGAACCCAAATTTGATCCCATCCTTCTCACCACGGTGCAATGTATGCTTCTGTCTCTCAAATAAAACTGCCAGCTTTCATCCCGATGAACAGTGTCAACACTCAAGCAAGATTTTTCACACAGACCATTTTATCAGCCATTTTTCAAAATGGAAAACAAAAGAGTAAAACAAAGCCTAGCACTCAAAACTGAGTGTTACAGAAAGCCCTATTAGACTAGAAGTAAACTCAGAAACCCAGAAGAGTTTCTAAAGCCAAACATACTTTATTTGACTCAAACCAATGAAACCCCCTTTCCCTGTCATTTCTATGCACTTCTTGAACATGTTCAGGGGATTGTGTATACTAAAACACATACAAGTAAAATATGCATAATTCCATTACAGAGTTGTTGGTATTACTTAGAAAACAAAGAATGAAAGGCCAAACTAAAGAGGACATATTCTAGGCTGTGGAAACTGAAGTGTGAAGAATTTTAGGTAGATATCCACTGCAGGAAGAGACCTGGTCCCTGAGAACTGCTCTTTTGCCCTGCTGTTAGTTTCTGAGGCTGACAACACCAAAAACACACTGGTGTATTTTCTGGACCCGATAGGTCTGACTGGAGTACCGTCTCTCCTGCCTGGTCCTAGGCAGGGTGATCACGTCTCTATCCAGATTTATTGGCTACACATGTAATAACGGAGAAGATCAGCACCAGCAGCTGAGAAGAGGAGGGCCATAAGGAAGACACAGAAATTTTGCCAAGAGACATTTTAGGTCTGGGTAAGATAAACACGTGCACACAGAGTATTTGTGCATTATAGCAACACCACAGGAGCCCGCCAACTGCCTGACACGGCGTGCGAGGGCAGGTCCAGCGCTCCTCCTCATCATCATCATCATTCGGCCGTACGCTTCTGCAGCCCTACACCCACCTGCGGCACGCCGGATGCGCGCAGGCTGCTCACCCAGAAGGCTGGGATGCAAAAGTCAAAAATCAACCTGCAAGTCGCACACAGCAAAAATATGTCTTTCGCTTTAGCATCAAGCGGTCTCTGCTGAGGAACAGTTGAAAGCACAGGCCTGCTGAATTAGGCAACCGATCCCAAGCTTGCTGCTCGAAATTTTTTAACGTGTGACTCCTTTTAGATTCTTTGCCCTCATTTTGGAACATTTTGTATCACACAAAACCCCAATATTTTCTAAGTGTAGCATAATTTTTTCTTGTGTGTATGGGAGGGTATAGCTTTGTCTCTGCTACTGCATTTCCCAGAGTTTGAATTACTAAACAAATTCAAAGCAAATATAAAGTGTCTGAAAGTATTTGGCCAAGTTAGAGGGGGGTTCTGTACATTTTTCTCATACTTTAAGGAAAAATGTTGCTTATGTAAAATTTGCTCAGATGATTAACTTCAGTTATCCTCACCAGGTACTTCTAATAGGTTGACAGGTTCTTCTAATATGTTCTTCAAATTTTCTTTAAAATCCCAGACTCAGAGAATTAATTGCAAACATTCCAGTCATCTCTTCATATTCAATGTTCAGGAAATCTGTGTTTCCTCTGAGTGTTGTACTGCAGATATACCCCTCCCTCTTAAAGGAAGAAAGGAATCCTTACAGGTCTGCAGGTGCTTACAGTATTGTCAGCTCTACAATGTCAAGTGCTGAAGTCTGAACATAAACAGTAAGAGAAAAAAAGAAAAAAATGGAATATTTTCCTTGCTACTTTCTTTGTTTGTACCTTTACAATTTTCACATCCCCTCATAAATTATTCTTTTTGGCTCTCTGTCCATTCCTTTTGTAACTATACTACAGTTACTATAACCATAGCTACTTTTATAAGTCACCAAAGAGCAATGCAAACACAAATTAAGAATAAAAGTTTCCAATGAAACGCAGCATCAAGAATTTCTCATGTAGGCTACTGCCAAAGGTAATTCTGAAGGCTCTTTTGTCAGTAAATGCTTCACAGCATAATAAAATGAATCGTTTAAGGCAGGCAGTCACAGGCAGTAAAGGATATCACATATAACACAATGACATTTAAAGAGGCTTCAGAAGTTCTGTAAGTGCAACCTGTATCTAAGTCAAGGCATTATGTCTCAAACTTGCAGCTGTACGTTTTAATATTTTGCTTCAATGTGACATTAACTCCCCTTGGCATCTTTCAAAATCATAAATCCATACAAATCAAAAGTTTAAATATTGTCAAGATAAATAAAAACGTAGTGATGTGCCTGGAGGGACTCTTAAGGTCTTTGATTCCTTTTAGAAACTCTGTCACCAAGTCGAGCAGAGGTTGGCATGATTTTCCTGCTTCTGATGGAGATAACTCAGTGCTGAATATTGCCAGAACTGAAGCTGCAGGAATGGGAAATGCACTGCTGAGTTTACTGCCCTGTTTAGCTCAATGTATGTTATTCTTCCACCCTGCTCATCTCAGCTGCTTTGTGTTATTTGAATATGAGCAATTCTGCACAAAACAACAGGAAAAAGGAGTGAAAACCTAAGAAGGATATCTCCATATTGTCCCCATAGTCTCAATTTTCCCTGTACCAAGTAACTACCTTGTAACACTCGACAGACTCAGGCTTTCCTACCTTGTTAAGCAACAAGGTGGAGGAGCTTGCTGCAGAACTGCAAACACTGCCTACCGCTCAGCCTGCCGGATTTCCCCTGTCAACGGATCAAAAATCTATATTCAGAATTGCAACAGTTCCTTCACTAAAATGTCTTTGTTGCAATTGTTTCAATTTGTTTCTATGAAAAGGTGGGACATATAAAGAAATCTTATTCATAAAGAGAAAAAAAAAAGAGGGAGGAGAGGTTACTAATCAGCTCTAAAGTCAGGTTTTTGCTCTAAGTTTGATGTGCTGTGTGAAAAAAAGCTGTCTTCTTACATATCTGTAAAACACTTCATAAACTTTTATGCTATTTTGGCAATTAATTAATACAATTAATAATGAAACACTGACAAGTCTACTGCTTTTAGTATGTCTTAAAGGGTTTGCAGCTTCATCCATGCGCCATTGTACTCAAGGGACAACAAACAGATTTGTGTCAGACCATTAAATATTGTTGATTTTAACTGTAGATCAAATAAAACTAAGTCCTGCTTTGAGATAAAAAGTTCTAGGGCCTTGAAGGAAGTACAGAATTTTCTCTGTTGTATGAACTCCCTCACAGTATTAAAAAAGATGGAGAAGCACACAGGTATGCATACATGCTCATACATTCAAATACAACTGCGTGCATATTTTCTTCTGAATGTGAGAACTGAATTAAAAGGGAGTGAACTGTGAGTGAGTCTGAAAGCAAATGAGAGTCTCTATCCTTGGAGATGTTCAAAAGCCATCTGGACATGGTTCTGGGCTGTAGGTGGCTCTGCCTGAGCAGGGGGGTTGAACAAGATGACCTCCAGAGGTCCCTTCCAACGTCAGCCATCCTGTGACTCTGTGATTCTGTGAATTCTACAACAAGGAATAACAATATTAAAAAAATAACAACAAAAAAACTTAAACCCTATTCTGCTGAAATATGAGGTAAGATCAAATTTTATTTCATCCTTAGCGCCCAAACCACAACAAGGAGCATTAAGAAGAGTAAACGAGGCACACAGAAAAAGTCCGTCTCTCCATCCATCCATGAATCCATCCATGCATCTGTCCATCCATCCACCTATCCATCCACCCAGAAACTGCTGACAGCACTTGTCTCCAAACATGCGGGAGATGTAGAGATGTTGAAAAGATGAATTTTTTTGTATTGTCTTTCCTGCCCCGACTCCCAACCCCGATTTAGGATCTATCTCCAACCACAATTTAATGCCTTGGTTTTCTTTCTGCTCTACTTCTGTGCAAGTGGGAATTGCGTGCTTTGTCCCAAGCTGAAATGTCAGCCTTCCTGTAGCTGCTGTGCAGATCAGAGGAGTCTGCTGACTGCCAGTCACCGCCTTCAGTTATGCTTTATTTTGATGTTATAATTGTCTCATTAAATACTGAGGTCTACAGTGCAGAAGTAAAACTATTATTTTTGAAGAGCATCTACATTTCTCCAAGTGAGTTTAAAATGTACTCAGCATCTGTCCACACCTTCAATAACCAAAAGTTCGCTTGGCAACTTGCCAGCTCCGAGATGGATCTTGAACTGAAATAGGAAGATCCCCTGAGAGTGTCCTTGCAAATATCATGAAATTTGTGGCACACAGCCACTAGAGCTGAAGGCTATGTAAACTTTAAGTGGGGGCACCTATAAACTAGGACTTTGTTAGTATGTCTCTTGGGCATGAGTACTAAATATTCATGCTTTACCACCCCACAAAAAGAAAGGAAAAAAAGCATCTGCAGGAAAAGCAGATGAGCAAAAATAAGCAAAGGGCAGAATGGTGCACCAGTGATGCAGACAGCTGCTTGTGTTAAAACATCACAGAGAAAAAGGTCATGAGTGAGAATGAGGTCCCTCAGCCCAGCATTTCAGAAATAAGATGTTTGCTTCAGGTTGCTTATGGTACCTGAAGGTTAGAGGACAATCAAGACTGCGTAGCAGAAGTTGCTGGTTGAATACAGTGTGTTGGGATGGCCAAGCCTACCAGAGCTGTGATTTATCAACTTCAAAACCCTATTTCTAAGAGCAGTGAGTGCCACATGTTTCAGAGAACACTACAAAAACAGTCTGTCATGGGCAATTAAGGATATTACTTCTTCATGGAGGGAATAATCTTTCAGGCCGTGGGTCTTAATCAACAGAACCGAGGATTGACCAGTGAATCCAGTCCCCTGCTATTTTAAGCAACCACATCTTGTAATGCCCTTCAGGAACTGATCAAAAAGAATTGGTTAAGCCCTGAAGTGTGAAAGTTTATCTCATTACTCCAGGTGGATCTGTCTCAAGTAAGTATGATACATCTACACATCTCTTTTTCAGCCTTAAATTCTTCACATCACTAATCTTTTATGACAAAATGCAGCATAGGCTAATATCTTGTATTTGTTGGCAGGCTTTAATTTTACCACCTTTCAAAGAAACAGGAATGGAGTTCAGCTCAGGTTCAGATACCTAAGCTTATATGACCAAGCTTAGATGCTGTAGATGCCTCAGATTTGGGGGCTGAGCTCCTACTGACCCCAAAAATGAAGTTAGACATGAGCAAAATACAATGTAAAGTAATGGGAAGGACAGAAGCAGTATTTCAAAGACACATGTTGAACTTGGTTTAAGACAAGACATTTATCTTCAGAAGTGAGAAAGGCCAAATCCACACACACAGTCAAGACACTTCAGTTGGGCTGAGGGGGGTAACTTATAAAACCACTGCAACTGGTTTACTTCTGATTTTTCTCAACTGCTATATATTGGGTTTGCATGGCAAGATTGGGGGGGGGGGGGGGGGGGGGCGCTACAGCAGTGGCTTCTGTGAAAAGCTGCTGGAAGCTTCCCCCATGTTCAACATAGCTAGTGCCAGCCAGCTCCAAGACAGACCCGCTGCTGGCCAAGGCTGAACCCATCAGCAGTGGCGGTGGTAGTGTCTCTGTGATAACATATTTAAGAAGGAGGGTGGAGGGAAGACCTGCTGTGGAACAGCAGCTGGACAGACAAGTGACAATATCTGAGAGAAACAACTCTGCAGACACTAAGGTCAGTGATGGGGAGGAGGTGCTCCAGGCACTGAGCAGAGATTCCCCTGCAGCCTGTAGTGAAGCCCATGGTGAAACAGGCTGTCCCCCTGCAGCCTACGGAGGTCCACAGTGGAGCAGATACCCATCTGCAGCCCACGGAGGACACCATGCTGGAGTAGTTTGTGAAGAACTGCAGCCCATGGGAAGGACTCACGTTGGAGAAATTTGTGGAGAACTGTCTCCCATGGGAAGGACCGCACACTGGAGCAGGGGAAGAGCCTGAGGAGTCCTCCCCCTGAGGAGGAAGGACCGGCAGAAGCAACACATGATGAACTGAGCACAACCACAATTCCCCGTCCCCCAATGCCCCGTGGGGGGAGGAGGTAGACAAATTGGGAGTGAATTTGAGCCTGGCAAAAAGGGAGGGGTTGGGGGAATGTGTTTTAAGATTTGGTTTTATTTCTCATTACCCTACTGTCATAGTTTAACCTCAGTTGGCAACTAAGACCATGCAGCCATTTATTCACTCCCCCTAGTTGGGATATGGGAGAGAGTCAGAAGAGTAAAAGAGAGACAACCTGTGGATTGAAATAAAGGCAGTTTAATGGGTAGAGTAAAAGACGTGCACGCAAGCAAAGCCAAACAAGGAATTCATTCACTTCCCATGGGCCGGCAGGTGTTCATCCATCTCCAGGAAAGCAGGGCCCCATAATGCTTAACGGTTACTTGGGAAGACAAATGCCATCACTCTGAATGTCCTCCCCCTTCCTTCTTCTTCCCCCAGCTTTACATGCTGAGCATGACATCATATGGCATCGAATATTCCTTTGGTCAGTTGGAGTCAGCTGTCCCAGCTGTGTCTCCTCCCAACTTCTTGTGCACTCCCAGCCTGCTCACTGGCCGGGCGGTGTGAGGAGTGGTAAAGGCCTTGAACGCTTAGCAACAATCAAAACCACCAGTGTGCTACCACACTATTGCCATCCCAAATTCGAAACATAGCACTATACCAGATGCTATTAAGAAAGTTAACTCTATCCCAACTGAAACCGTGACACCTACTCTGATTTGATTTAATTTATTAATTAAACTACTTTGCCCAAGTCAAGTCTGTTTTGCCTGTGATGGTAATTGGTGAGTGATCTCTCCCTATCCTTATCTTGACCCACGAGCCTTTCATTATGTCTTCTCACCCCTGTCCAATTGAAGAGGGGAAGTGATAGAGCAGCTTGGTGGGCACCTGGCATCCAGCCAGGATCAACCCACCACATGCTAACCAGTTGCCTCAATCACCTCTCAGTGTGCTTTACTCAATTTGGCATTTTGCAACAGAGTAAAGTGTTTCTTGAGTTATTGTGGCATTGATTTATATGCCACAACATTTTCCATGCATTACCTACAGATGCAAACATGCTGTTGGTGTGCCTGAGCCCAGCACTCGGAGGACCTGGATGATGTTTAAGCTGTGGGTGGTTCCTTACTGAGTGGCTGCCGCTCATGCAAAATTCAGCAACATTTCTGTTAGCAACTCAGATGGCTGAAGGGGTATTTAGCTTCTAGGGCAAGCTCTGCTTATTGAAACACGTAGAAGTTTAAAAGTAGGAAATGACAGCTAATTTCTAACACATGTGCTTGATGTGGGCTATTTTATATTAAATGCTTGACAGCTTTAAGACTGAAAACTATGTTCACTGAACTTTTCTTGATTTATAATGCTCAAATTTATGAAAATAATGATCACTGGTGCCTGAAATGCTTGTTTTTAAGTTTTTTTATTTATTCAAACACAACTGTTAGAGAATCTTAGAAACACTCAGAGAACTCATTTGATTACACTCAGTTTATTTTAGAAATCTTCGCACTGAGTAATCTGAAAGTGATAAATCATTTAAAAAAGAGAGAGTTTAGAGAAGAAGTTAGAATCTATAACTAAATCTCTGAGTGTGAATTCATATCTTCCATAGTTTTTATGTATGCCCTATACAACCCCATAATTTCCCTGAGAAGGGACTCCCTTGCATAGTACATTATAAAGATGAGAGAGGTTTTAAAAGGTGAGTGGATGGAGGGACTGATGAGAATAAGGGAGTAACAAGCTGTGTTGTGAGTCTGGTCTTTAAAAAGATGAGTGTATCGATCTGCACAGGTGGGTGGGGTTGAAAATTTCTGATTGATCTGTTTTCAGCATACAATGAGATTTTGACAAAACATATGTTTTCCACTTAATGAGAAATAGTAGCAATACTGAGCTTATTTGGAAATACTGTTCTTCTACTTGAGAGAAGTTCTACTTCAGTCATGTCCTCTCCTAGTTCTCCTCCACTGACTGCCTTCACTGGCTCAAATTCATCTTCAGACCATCAACATCCATGAAGAAAAAGGCCCTTCTCCCTGCAGAAAGGTGACTTTTGCTTCTGGTTGTATGTAGTTTAACCAGAAGAGTCATCTATAGCGGAATGAAGATTTAAGGTAACCAAACTGCAGCCTCCATGAGACATCATGGAATTGCTTTCAATTTGAGGAGCTGAAAGCTGTTAGTGTGAAACATCACCTTGGCAAAAATATTTCATTTTTTTTTCTTAAAAAAAACATTAGCAATTTTAAATCCATTTTATTTTGGCAAGAGCTTGAAATGTGCATCAACCGTAACAGAAGCAGTATGTGTAGCCCAACATCAGATAAGTGCAGTAGCCACTCAGCTTTCTAAGTGCACCTTTTCTTCACCAGACAGAACAAGGTGTTGCTCTAAATAACTAAAAGTAGTAATTCGTGAACAGTCAGCCAAAGAACAGAGCCGTAGCTGTTGAAGCTATATGTTATATTGTGTTGTAATAACACATAGCTCTGATAGCCCTGCCTCTAAGTAGCATCAAACAAACCAAGAAGAAACAAACTTTTCTGGCATTCACGCTCAGTCACCACGAGCACATGTACATCCAGCGATCCAGACAGATATAGTCAAAGGGCTGAAGAGAACATCCTCACAAGCAGCAGATAGACATTACACAGCTGGGGGTGGGATTGGACTGTGAGGTCGCACTTCTTTCACAGCTACAATGTGCTACAGTCACTAGCAAGCTCTGCTGGGTTTACACTCCCCCAGAAGCTTAACTAGACAGGCTTGCAGTTGTTTGGCGTTGCCAGAATGACCTGAAGACATGGACTGAACATGGGAATCAACCCCAGCAAGTTACCTTCCTCACGTTGTAGCAGAGTATAATCACTTTATTTGTATTCGCTTACAAAAGATCACGTTTCTTGGCATTTGTTGAAGAAAAGCGTCATGAAGAAAACACACAGGCCCAGCTGGGGGCCCAGGAGCACCACTTAGTTATTATGCAAAACTGATGAGATGCACCTGGCTGCTCTGGCAAGTGTCTGAGGGCTTCTTAAACACAGAGCAAAGCAAGAGCCAACAGAGAGACTGAACCCTCTAATGGACGGCTCTTCCATTCATATGCATTACATACAAAATTGAAGAGAGGGAGTGGTACAAGATTTTTTTCCCTCTCAGATATGGTCCAGTCCCAAACTGACAAAGCAGAGTTTTAAAGCCATCTCTGTTTACAAGCCCTGAAGACTCAGGGCCTCCAGCAATGGAAAGAACATACATAATAAAAGCAACGAGGGTGTCACAGGTATGATATCTGTTCCTCTGGAAGCCTGGCAATTTTCTCAGCACAGAAACATCAAACTTGCAACCTCAGTTCACTGCAACCTTATGATCTCTTGGTTCATAAACCTGCCACTGGGGCTTACTTCCATAAACTCAGACTGAAATAGCTTTAGTGCAATCATGTCTGGTCTATTAACTCACAAATTGTCTTGATCCTTTGAAGATGGCAGCAGTTGCATGTCCTCAACTCAGAACAGTAATATAAAATATAAAAAAAAACTTCTCTCTTTCTTCTTGCACAAAAATCTGTTAACCTACTGCATGGTATCTGATATGAACTCTACAGCAGAGGGAAGGAAATTTGGTCTTTTTGGTAAATAAACCCAGAGCTCAGAGCATGACTGAGCCGTAGGGACAGGTTTATAAGTCAACAGATTGTAATGTTTCAGGGAACAGAGGTGCCAAGTCTAATGACTATCTGATGAGAAAATTGCTTATGAAGAAAGAATTTAAATTTGCTTTAAGTGATTGTTTGAGCAAATAAGTTTCAACTTCATTTTCCATAAATGTTTATGACAGAAAAAAATTAATCACATACATCTGCATGGGAAAGGGAAAACAAAAAAGATTATGAGGTTTTATCTGAAATTACAAGAATGAAAAGCGCTCTCAGTAAATACTGCTATAAGTTTTTTTCTTTAGTAGTTACTCAAGACCTACTTGAAGGCCTGCAGTATGCAAATGTGACAAATAAAGGAGTTTACATACACCTACATAGATCATTCAGCTACCGTAACACAGAAGAAACCAAGCTATTATTCTCTTTCTGTATTTTTAAATGCAAGTGCCATATTCACAATAGCAAACAAAAAGCGAGAGAGAACAATGTCAAGTACAACATGGAAAATGAGATTAAAAGATTCACCACAGGTAATACAAGAATACCAGGAAAATTTTAAAAAGCTTTTCCTTGTTGCAATTTCCAGAGGAGAAACAAAACTGGCTACGCTCTCTCCTCCGGGGCAATTCCTGTTGCTTGCTCCTGATAAAACTTCTTTCCCGCGTATACCATGCATAAAGAGAAATAGATCCTCCCTCTCGCTCCACAGGCCTGCAGATATTTTTACAGTCAGTTCAACACAGAGGGGAAACCGGAGTATTTCTCCTGTGACCGTGCCAGCTTGCCTGCCTGCCCTCTTCCCCTCACGGTAGGTGACTGAAGCCAGGCTGCTCATCTCTCCCACAGGACGGCACGCAAACACCAACACACAAAAACCAACACACAAAAACCTCCTCTGCACCCTCGCACAAAAAACTCTCGCACCCGCTCCTTGAGGGCGGTCACTCAGGTGGCTCCGGGCTTGCAGGGCCGCCTGCCTGGGATCTGCGGACGTACAAGCAGAAAGACAAAGCCCAAAGTACCAACAAGGAACAAGTCTTACCGGGGCAGCTCGTCCATCAAGCAGGCTAGGTATTTCAATGTGCAAGAAATGACAAAGCTGTTCGCTGGAAAACAAACGTTAAAAAGCTACAGACAGACATTAAAAGGTTAGATGCATCCCTTTGCGGGCCATTCTGTGTGACTTTTAAGAGTAACGTCATGTCTTCTCAGCTTTTCAAAAATGGGAAACATGACTTGTCAGAAGTTCACTCATTCATTGTAGCTGTTTGTTTTCTCAACTGAGAATCTGACAATGGTGTTTGACGTGTGTCCTTCCTCATATGTCTCGAAAATTAATTTTTTTTTTAATTAAAAAAACACAATTAAAAAAAAAAGGAACTTAAAATCCATTTTTGTTTCTCCAGTTGAAATTCCCCCAAAATACAAGGCTTCAAGTTACACTGCATTCAAACTTGAAAAAGACATCATGGAAAACATTACTACACCTTTAGGGACATCTATTGGCATAGAAGCCACTAACATCAGCTGAAGACAGAAGTGATAAACTGTAGTGGCTAATTTAAACTGAAACGACCTTTGTCATTGTACAGAATAAGAAATAACTTTCTTGGTTTTTTGAGTTCTCTTCTTTACTTCTCTCCCAATGCTTTGTCCAAAACACACGTTGAAGACAGCCTGTGATGGTGCATATCCGGCATGATTCTTCTCAGCACTTCTTAGGGTTTTCCTAGCGTCTCCTAGTTGCTTCTTCCTGACTGTATTCATTAGCTGCCTTCAAAGCATTTCCACAGACCTCCCTTTTCAGCAGGATCTAAGAATTCTTACACAGCCTCCACTGTGCAATGGTGAAATCTGCTCAGGACTGTCTTCACCAATTTGTGTGAGCAGCTTTTCTTCATATATTTCTTCGACAGTTTTAGAACTTAAACAGTAACTTTGATTTATTCAGCATACACTCATAATTAGTTCCCTCCTGGTTCTTTTTTGTCTCTCATTTCCAAGTGGAAAATAGTCACTTGGAGACACTCTTTGCTCTAATTTAAGAGCAAGGTTCTTCCAAGTCACTTTGAGGTGTTGCACTGAGTCCGGATGAGCCTGCCTTGAAGGAGTTTTCTTTCAACTCCTTGCCAACTTTATTCTGCACTCTTGATTGTTTAAATGTGCATATTGACCAAATAACAGCAATGTGTCAAGACTGAGTTCCCAGTTCATCAGCGAGATGCTCTATCTCCCCATGACAGCCCAAACCTTCCCAGCCAGTCAGCCTTCCAGCACATGGTCAGACCTCCCATTCCCACAAAGGAGAAGGTTCATGCAACTGCACTGCTGTTCACGTTGTTTTGTACCTGTAAATCTGCTTGTCCAGCTGTGGAAACCTAACACTAAACTTCTCTCTGGAGGCATTTACTTATGCAAGTATGAGACGGGTTGCAGAGCAAAGTGCCTAGCTGCAGAACTGGGGCTGCCACCTCACTTGTGATGGGAAAAGACATTGCTATGAGATTTTACATGACGGAAGTGTGTGCAGTGCAGCAAAGCCCTTTGGGAAATAAAAATTGAAGAATTAATAAGCTTGTTTTGAGGCATGTTGATGGCAAAGGATTTGACTCGAGGCTACTCATGTCTGACATTGTCTTTGCTTGCGTTGAAACTATTTGCATGGAAAGCAGTGTTTTGCCCAGTGTAAGTAACTCACCAAGACAACCAAGACCAGGGTATCCCAGGCTGAATTCCCCTCACTCTTACCACCTCCTTTGAATAAATGAACTTCCTTACACTCTGACAGACTGGGGAGATTAATTCAGGATGTGTGTGCACAGTACACCTGGCAGACACGATAAAGCCTGGCTTAAAGAGCTAAGATGAAACAAAGGCATAAATAATACCGGAGAAGGATTTACAAAAGGACAAAATATGGGCAGCCATTTAGAGGTGACAGTAATTACTTAAGTAAATGTCAAAACTCTTCAAAGAAACAAGGGGGAAAATATTCATGAATATTTAAGGATGAAACGTGAGCATGTTGATTTGCCATTTGGAAGGTTATGTTTCTGTCTTATCTTCCCTGTGATAGCTACAGGAATGGATATTAAAATCTGTTGCAGGACAAATGCTTACTGTTTGAGAGAATATTGATTCTAGATGTATTGAAACCAATGGTCTTTTAATTCACTTGGCACCTAAAAAAAGTTTACACTGTTCCTGAGCCTAGCCATGAGAAAGAAAACAAGCAAATAATAGAAAGAGCTCCAGACACCTGTAAACATGCAGAGGCACTTTCCTTTCTATAGCCAGTATCCCCTGACCACCGTGGGACAAAAGAAGTTCACCAGACCTCGTTATAACCTTTTTCTCTCAGCCCTATCCCAGGTTACACCATCAGAGGCAGAGGAACTGGCGGGTGATTGTAGAGCTAGCAATGGTGCCCACAGCCAAAGATGGGGAGAAGCGCAGTGCTGCTCTGCCACACGCTTCCTCTCACCATTAAATGCCATCTCTGCAGAGCTCCCTTCTACCCAGCTATCACTGCCTGACCGTGAACGTGGGCATACATCCAGAACACACTAGGCAGCTGCAAAAAAAGATTTTGTAAAGACTGAACAGCATCTCCAAAGATACACATTCGCTGTCAAGATTGCCGGAAGAATCTTAAAGTCAAGTGATGGTAAACAAAAAGGCAGATAAAATTAGGTATATTGAATCCTATATTCTAGGGATGCATGTGGAAAAAACTCACCTATAATACTATGCTTAAAATGATGAGCTCTGGGATGTCTGTTACAACACAGGAGAAAAATCCTGAATTTATCATAGACAATTCCCTGAAAGCTTCAGTTCAATACCTACCAAAACAGCAATTCAGTGTTAGAATTTATTAGGAAAGGAACAGAAAAGGAAAAAAAAAAAAAGAATGTTATTGTTGTTATGCCCCTATGTAAATGCACGGTTTGCTTGGTGCAGCCTTAATCCTTGTATCTCAAAAGGTAAAGAATAAAACTAGAGAAGAGCTGAAGAAGGACAAGAGCGGTGATCAGAAATAAGCAATGGCTTCTACATGAAGAATGACTTTGTAAGTTAGATCTCTTCAGCATAGCAAGGGGATGGGTGAGGGGAATATGCTAGAGTTCTACCCAATCATGGCAGGAGAATAAGGGGCAGTGTTACATAAACCCATTTTCTTGCACACTCCACTGGATACTTGCTTTTGACTGACACTGGAAACAGTTTATGGCCTAGGAAGCTGGGATCTGATTTAATTCAGTCAGTCTTAAGTTTTTATCTAACATTTTACATAAAATGTAGCACCTGTAGAAGCTGCAGAGACTAATGCTGTGCAACAGAATTATCCAGTGTTTAAATTTTGGTTTTCTGCCCATTTGATTAGTTCATATTTAATCCATACACAAGTCCACTCTAGCTGAATCCAAAGAACCACGTGTAGAAGAAAAAGGGAAAGGCATCTTATATCACAGCTAACCCAGTCTCTGAGGCCATCTTTGACCACTATAAATGACATAATCCTCAGTATTCTCTCATTTGTGTTAAAGACAAAAACATCAGCCTTACAGATCTACAGTTAGAAGATAATTTTATCTCTCTGCTTCTTTTTGAATTGTGCCGAGCACATACATATCTACAATATGTCATGTCTCCAGTAAAGGCCATCAGGAGATGACCATTAAATCCAGAAAGTGTTTTAGACTCCTTTATATTGCAGACATTTTTTTAAATATGATATAGACAATGCTGACCACAGAGGTATGTGGCTAGTTTCATTTAATGCAGTGATTTGTGTCAGTTGCCACTTTTACCTAGACTAAAATTAGGCAATGAGCTAGCACTCGCTCACTTGACATATCTTTAATGTTCCCGGTAAATGCTGAACAGCGGGACATAGGCTACTTGCAGTTAGCCAGAAGGTCTCTTCTTTGTTCTCACATCTGACTAATCTGGATTTGATATCAAGGGAAATCATTTAAGTTATTCCATGTTGGAGAAAGGGAGCCTGTTTTAGGTAAAGGTAAGTGGGAGAATTCAATCTGATGGCAATTGAATACTATTGAATCCTATAAGCTGCAACACAAGATAGTATGAAGAGAGTTTCACTCTAAAAAAACAATGAGATTTTATTCTAAATTATCACCAGTGATGAAGGAAACAATTGTTAATTAGCAACAGTAAATGTGATGCTGGCTTAGTCAAATCCACCAAGAATTTGCATTTTTTATATAAAGTGGAAATAGGAATTTTACTGCAGAAAGAAAAGGAATGGTATAGAGAAACCCTGATAATACGCATTAAAATATTTTCTGTACAAGTTATTTGCTCTAGTGTGCTGAGCTATATCCCAGTAACACTCTCAGGAACTCAGCTCTGCAAGGGGCGACCTGATCACCAATGACAAGGACAGTTTTCTGCAAGTGTCAACAACCATTAAGTACAAAAGGGATCACAGAACATCTGCTGCCCCTAATGTCCTTACTGACACAACACCCCCACCAGCCTGTATTAATCTGAAAGCCTTCTCATTCCTTGGCTGTCTTCTGAGTTGTCATTATGAGGAAGAGATGTTACTCTTTAACAGTAACAGGCTAGAAAAAGCATAGGAGTTGGGGCAGTCAGAGTGCAGAAGAAAGAAACCAGTAACTTTGAGAAGAAAATGTTTTGCTTTTCCCATTTAAAAAAGTCCAAATCTGCAACTGAGATGGCAAATGCCTTTGGGAATGAGAATTAAAGCCCAGCTGACATCCATCACAGAAGGACCAGAGGTCCAACTGCCAGCTCTGTGCATGGCACCGTCTGCTGCTTCCACCTCCAGCGTGATTCACAATGCTTTGTGGCAGTCTGGCAAGATCAAGCAGAAGGTAGATTATCCCAGTGATGTTGGGTGAATGGTGGCTGTGATCACAGATATCCATAGTCCCAGTTTTTCCTCCTTCTGTTCCCTATGCCTTTATTGCCAGAAAAGAACAATCTATTAAGTTCATAGCCAGGTGAGAATATTTATTTTCTTGCATAGGTAAATGTTGCTTAACAGCTTTCAGACAGGAGCATTACTTTTTTGCTAAATGCAAAATCTGACCTCTGTACCATATGGTTCCCGTCTGTATCTCAGGGCTGGTTGTACCCCTGTTTATTTTATCTTCCATTTGCATTCAGAAAATTGCCATTAAGAATGCTCAATCACAGTGGGGAAAATATAAAAAAAAATTATACACCACCCCCCTTCCCCACCCCACCACCACCCCAATCCAGTGTGAAGGACTCCAAGGAAACATGCCGATGTAATCTGGAATAACAGAGCATTACTGAATTGCTTCTTTGTGTGCCTGGGCTCTTTTACTAAACTAAACTTTTCTCAAAAAAAGAAACCAAACCCCAAAACAGAAGAGGACTATTCATTCAGTGTGTTAAGCATGCTGATGCTAAGCACAACTGTCAGAGAAACTGGAGTTCCCGGGAGACAGGTTTCCATGGAGGTACTAGGGCTATTTGGGTCTTGCTTAGTCCTGTAAGTCCTTCTAGGCTTCTGCTTCTCTAGCAACAAAGCCAAGTATTGCTCCACAACACCAGAAAGTTTTCTGCACACTTAGAGCCAAACTGAGCTGAACCAGTGTCCTACTTCCCAGCAAAGGTTTCTCACACCTTCTATTACCAGCTATTATTATTCTAAGTCCAAGTGTACATTTGTGTTTTCTACTAGGTAGACAGCCATTTTATGGTTATATGATTTTGGTCCAGGGATGTAATTACTGCTACCTTGTCTTCTCTGCCATAAGCTGTAGCCTCCAGCGTGCTCTTCATATATGTATTTGGATGGGGGTAGTTTTTGTCCATCCGTATCATATTCAATGAAAGATAGACATGTTACTAATATTCTGCATATATGGGGACAGCTTCTTTCTCCATAGACTCTTAGAGGGACTGAGTACTTCTACATTGCTTCTACAGGCAACTGTAAAGACTCTACCAGCTGTAGGAGTTTAACAGCCTTTAGGATTAGAGCAAACTACTAAAATTACAGCATTGACACCTAGTTATTCCATACTGCTTCCTTTTACATTCTCAGTATAGGGCAGGATTAGGATCCTCCAGGCTGCAAAACAGCACGTAGGTCCACCTATCACTATTTAGAGTAATAGCACTGTCATCAGGTTTGAAAGGAATTTAATTCTTCAGCCACGTGAGATTACCATTCCTTTCACTCACTGTCTCAGGCTGTACAGTCACCTCTGAAGAACACATCCAGCTTCATTTGATAAGAACTCCTTGTGCCTTTTCCTCCACATGCAGAGTCATGCTCCAAGACATCCAGTTCTATAGGTCCCAAGAGCAACTGGTCTAAGGAAACACCAACTTCAACTTCCTTAATTCCTGGTGCGAACAAGAATTCTAGTGCTGTTTATTTTTTTCTGCTCATCTCACAGTCACTTTCAAATGCCAAATTTCTGATAACTTACTTGTTTCCGTCTATATTATGGACTTCCAATAGGTAATCCATTTTACATTAATATACATCTATTTATTTTGCTTCTTTCTCAAAAAGTGAAACTTGGTATTTTAACAAGATGCAAAACATCTACATTTAAAATCATGTTCACTCATCAGAATGTAATGAGCTTTTCTACTCTCTGATCTATGTATTGATTCCACCAACTCCTACAGCTTTGTTCACTTTCACATTTTCTCCCCCATTTTTCATAGTAGCAATTAAAAATGTATAAATCAGGCTCTCTCTGAAATGGGAATATATTAAATTCTTTTTTTTTCTTTATCATATGATGAAGCAGAAGAAAGTCTGTGCTTGCCATAACAAGCTGTCTTGTGATTTGCACCATTCTTGAGAACCTCTTGTAGTGCAAATACTATTCATGTATTTGCATAATACCTACCACAGCCTAGCCACAGACTTGACGCATGCTGCGAGTAAAGAAGACACTCACGTCTTCCACACTGACTATGAAGGTACAGGATAGAAGTTACCTTGCTAGTTTTCGCATCAAGAATTTATCCACACTGCAAAAAGCTCCCATTCAGGTTCTTCCCATCCAGGTTAAAAACTCTGAGCTCATTTGCAAGGACAAGTGAAACCTGGGACTGCTGGATCTGCTTGGCTTCCAGGTACGTAGACACTTCAGGTTCCACCTATCTTGATGTCTGCGTGGAGCTGCGAGCCGCAGAGTGCAAGCAAGGGCCATGACCAGTGTCCACCCAGCCCACAGCACTCACTGAAACAGCAGTTCATGGCCACCAACCGCATGTTTAAGTAGCATCCCAATTTCGCTAGCCTCTCATGACTCAGAGCTGTTACAGTGTGTAGGTGAAGTCTCAGACTATTTCATTCATGTATTCTGGCTCCAGATGGATGAGGCAAGCTCTTCACACAGGTTCCTCAGAGGCATCCAGTTCCTCTGAGAGAAGTTTATAGACATGGTAAAACAGTGTCAGCCTCTCCTGGGGTCTGAGATCCTCTTCAGCCAGAAACACTGGGGCTCAAATGGATATCAGTATTGATCACAGCACAAGACATCTCAAGAAAGCCAAGCGGGATGCTTCATTTGCCCTCTGTGGTCTAACGCATCTTTCTCAGTCCTAATAATAGGGGTGTTGCACTCACAAGGATGAACTCATGTGGTCAGTGAAGGGCAGAATCACCTGGATATTAATGGGAGGAGGTGCTTTCCAAAACAGCCATCCCACCTCTGGGCCAGTTCAGTCCTGAGTCTCAAGGATGATGGACAGTTGAGCCCCAAAGAATGAAAGTGGAAACTCAGCTCAGTGTTCCTGTGGATACTCAAAATCACAGACACAAAAAGATTATTTTGGCACACTACTATTTACCCCTACCCTCACCTCTGGTAACCTCTCACTTCCACTAGTGATAATTACCTGTCTTTCTTTCCATGTCACAATGACTAAAATTCTTAACTTTTTTTTCCCTTGCTAACATCCTTCTCTGCTCCAAAGGTGCCAATCATCCTTTTCTCTTAAATTTTGTATGGATTAACGTAATTAACTTAAACCCAGTTGTTCCCAGTTTGCTCTTCGCTTGAAGTGTGATGCTGCTCCCCTTTCAGAGCTCAAGAAGGGCTGTTGTGTTCAAAAGCCTGTGTGTTTCTGCGAATTCTGTCAGCTGGGGAAAAAAATACTACCTGTCTCTTCAAACTTTGCCTCCGTAAAGCCCTAAAAGTATTTCGGTAACATGGTATTTACACAGATGACCCTTTACCTGACTGTTCTGGCTCAGTCTCTGAACACCTTCTCTTCTTGGTTATTTCACCTTGCTACATGCGTATCACAATACAGCACAGGAAGCTCGTGTTGACAAAAGCAATGACAAAGGCTAAAGCAACTTCTAGGGTGGGTGTTCTAAGTTGGGAGCTGTTTAAGAAAGAAAGAAAAAAAAAGACAATTTGAAGAATTTGTCCCACAGCGCCCCGCAACAAAATTCCCAGAAAGACTCAGCTGTGTGTTTCACTCGGGAACTGGGAATGCGCCCCACAAGCACCAATTCTGCACAAGTGTGTCAGGTATTGCGTGGCTGGAGATAGGCTGTCTCCATACACATTGCAAGCAGCAATGGGGACAGGCAGGGGATAAGTCATATGACACCAAGTTTAAGGTTTGACAACAGAGGAATAGATCTGTAACTATACAAGTACAGCCTAAGAAATGGTTACCTAAGAAGTAGTCCAGAAAATGGCAAGACTTTATTTTTTCTTTCCGGTCAATGGAATATAGAAGTGTGTGTGGTTGTTGGTAATAGCAGCACTCATTATTACAGGACTAACTTTTCTTTCAGTAGCTGTGATAAAATAATGTAATAAGGAAAAGATGTTAAACTGTGGACGCAGGTGTTAAACTCAATAATGGAATTAAAAATTATTATAGATGTGTATTTAACACAAATTTGTAGTGACAGACCGAATACTGTTGTCTGCCCCTAAGGCTCGTCCTGGTGTCTGTGGCACGTGTGAAGGCACAAGCAGAAGTGAGGAAAGAAGAAAATTTTTCACTGTAGTCAAGGTTGGTTCTTTCTGAATTGGGTCTGCAGAACGCCATCGAATGTCTTAGTAGGGGATGAATGGGGATACATGTTCAAAACCACTACATTTGGCAAACTGTTTGAAAAGCTAAGTTTACACAATCAAAGCTGCCTGAAGCATAGTAGCAGATGGCATTACAGGCAGATGCTAGGAAAAAATGTTATTTTCTGCAAACATACATAAGCACTGAAAAGCTGTTTGGATGAAAAGGTTACTCCCTCATGCACCAGTTGCTAGCTGCTTTTTCAAAAACAGAGGCACAAATTTACACTTTTCTTTTTCCTTGACAAATGGATAAGACAAAATAACACTATTTTTTAATTTATGCACTCAAAGGAGGTATTAAGAGAGAAAAATGAACAACTTGGGTTTAAGTTCCATCTTAGTTTCTGTCTCTCTTTTTTTTTTAACCTTAAAACATTGTATTAGGAAGAAACACTGCCTTCCCGAATTTAACAGTGCTAGCTTATGCCTTTGTTGAAGACTGCCAAGTATGCGAACACAGATTACAACTCTAACATTGTAGAATATTTCTCATTCTAGGAAACAACCCCATCTGCTAAAGAACTTTATTTACATGTAGAGCTGTTCATTGTTTCTCTCCTGAAACAAATCTTGTAATTAAAATCACACTAAAATGAGAGTCAAATTTTTCCAGAGAATGAAATTCAGAATGCTGTCAGCCGGAAGTAGCAAATCTATTTTTTAAAATTTGAAACACTTTAACAACGGCATATTGTACATATATAATTACGTTAATGTGGTGTGTATTCCAAGTTTACTATTAACATGCAGTATGCTTTACAGCATACATACTTTTTTCATTGAAAATGAAGTTGAAACGGATTTATTTTCAAAACTTTCTTATTGAAATACCCGTGAAATACTCCTGATTTAACACTTCTCATTTTCTGATGGAAGATGGTCCCATAATATTGTTGGCTGGACAAGATGAATACTTAATTGCAGTGATTTCATGGTTATTTTTCACAGCCTTACATAAAGGCATCTACTTTTGTCCTCAGGTCCCCTTTGCCCCAAAACCAGACAAAAAATACACAAAAGGAAAAAAGTGTATAGACAGAAATTGAATTAACATCAACCTATGCAGCTATCCAACCTCCATTCAGGCAGCAGGTGATTTTTAAAAGTTATTCCTCCCATGAAATATATCTTTGACCTTCAGAAGAAACCACTGCTGTGTTTAGCAGCTATGTCTTTAAATACACATAACTGGAGAATACAATGTTTTAGGGGAAACTCATGAAAACCTGACCCACACACTTTTAGGGTCCTGAGGGTGCAAGCTTTCCCCTCTTGCTAACTGCTACTCTGTGTAAGCAATCAGTTATTGGCTAAAGGCTGTTCAGTGACAGAAAGCCATCATGCGTGTTTTAGTTTGTTTTTCAAGCTTGCCATTTTAAAACAGAATGATGAAAATACTCTGCCAAGTTCTTCCAGTGGATTGCTGATTTTAACACAAGCTGAAGGAGTACAGTTGAGTCTTCCACAAAGTAACTAGGCAATTCAATTATGAAATGTATTAATTGTATTTTCTAGTCACAGTAAGTAGGAGAGATAAAGCAAAAACTTTAAGCTAGCTTAATACACAGTTAGGAAAGACCAAGGATAATAGTGTTTCTCATTAGTAAAAGGTATAACCATTTAGGGAATTAAGCTTTTTATTACAGCAGAAAAATCAGACTGACCTTCACATTCATCTACTCTATTGGTATATTTTAGTATTTTTCTTGTGAATACCACTGCAAAAAAAGGAAATTTAAGGTAGTTTCAACATATGTGGGGAGTTTTAAATGGTCATTCCATCAATCAGTGCCTCTTACTCTGTTAGAAATTGACAGGAGATAAACTGTTCTTAAATCTTTCCGGGTAAACATTTCTAAGCAATGGCCAAGAGGAATCAATCCCAGTACAATTAAGCAGAGAAATGCATGAAATCTACTCATTCTGGGAGAGAAGCAAGCCTTCTGGTCAATATGAGAAAGATGATTCAGAAATATAAAAGACATTTTTAAAGCAAGTGACATGCATGTCAAAAGTATAGTTCTTGAGAAGAGCTGAGTTAAGTAACAAGCAACCATAAATTCAGTGTTAAAATATCAATAATCATTTTTGTTAATTTACCTTAAGATATGTAGCAGCATATCAGAAGCAGGTATTTAAAGTACATATTTTAGCAAGTCTATGGCAGATGTTTGGTTTTCATAAACCAAGCATATGGCTTACATTTAAAATAAAGCAGGTGTGCCTCATGCACAGACTAATTATACTGCAAAGCAAAACCAGCATGTTCCCCTACACAGAATTACCAAAGCCATCATCCTTGAACTAGATCTGGCTACTTAATAGTGTTCATTAGTTGGGAACAGTTCCCAGAGCAGTCTATTAAGGCCATTTCCAAACCACCTTGTCCTAGATTAGGAAGGAAAATTAGCACATATCCAAACATAACCCGCAACAACTTTTTCTGTTCACAGAAGAAAAATGAAATGAACACACTTGAATTTTCTCATACATGACATGAGAACAAAATCCAAGAAGAAAACAACAGCTTCATTGCCCATGGACTCTTCTGTAATGAACAGTTCCTTCTTTTGGTTCTATCAAATAGAGAACCTCAGCATAATCAGCCTGCCACTGACAGTGTCAGTGTGCGAATTAGAAGGAACAGTAGAGAAAATGTGTTTAAATGTATTTTCATGAATAAAGGTGATTAAGTCACTTCATCAGTTTCGGTAACACAGTTTACCTGCTTTCAGGGAACATCTCTATGAGCAATCTCCACTTCAAGCAATCCTAAAGTGCAAAGGAACACCTTTCAGTTTCTAAGGCCAACTTATATCTACATGAGTGCTCACTCACGAAGTATCCATGCTTTGATGCGCTCAAGCTTCCTCTCCTCTACGCCATGAGACATGTAGGGCAAGGAGCAAGTTTTCAGAGCACATGTGGTAAGAATAAGTCATATGCTGAAAGGCACACTCAAAATGCTATGTAAAACATGATGATTTTACATATTAGCACCTATGGCAGAGATACAGGACATCTTCTCTAACCTACAGCATACATTCTATGAATACAGGAACCTCCCTTCTCTCCTCTCTGCCCTGTCCTTTCAACTACAGGGCACTCACCTGAGAGGCCATTTAGACAGGAATCTTCCAAATAGACATAGGATTTCTGGTGCCAATCAAGTGTCCCTAGCTTCCCACTTGGCCTACAACTTTCTATCTAAAAAGGTACAGGTCTCCTGTAGGACCCATGACTTACCTGCAGCCTTATGAATGTCGCAGGTGCCCCAAGGCATCTCAAAAAGTACTAGACACTGATGCATAAGCACCTGACTGTTACCCCATGAATTGCAAGGTAAAAATCTCAAGAGTAACGTGAGAATGCTTTCTTGCAGGAACATAATCTTCAGGTTTTAGTTCCTCTCACCAACTGTTTCATACTTTCACCTATTAGAGTGTTCCTTGGCCAGGAGGAGGGGTGGGGGGGGAAGGCAATGGTGACACACATCCTCCATTTCTAAGCCATTTGTGAACTGAATTTCTAGCACAGACTGGAGAAGCCTCAGAGCAGCTCTTTCCAAATTGCACCCAGCTGCAATCGTGCCAAAGGACTGCCATCCTGCACCCAAGTATTGTCAGAATACAGAGACACCCTACATGGACTTCCTTTCTTTTAAGCCAACAGTACAGTATTTCCCATATTATGATGCTGGTTGCGACCAGAAACAGTGCTGACAGCTTCCAGAAGGAGCCAAGCCAAATAATAGCAGCTTGAATTATGGAACAAAAATTAAAAGAGAAAGAAAGTGTAACTGAAGGTTCCTTGATACTCTAAATGGATCCCTAGAAACAGGAACAAAACACTGCTTGTAGCAATGTTGGGAGTATCATAAGGAAAACTGCTTAAAATAAGTGTCCCAGAATTTACTCCTATAAGCTTGCTCTTTGCAGAATTCCTGCTTGCTGATAGGACAGCTCTGGTCCTGGATCCTCTTTCTTCTAGATTCATCTGTTAAAGAGAGAATTAATTTATTTAGGGATTGTAATCAATGGTAAGTAAAAGTATGAAAAAAAGGTAACCTAGAGTTCACAAAACAGGGTAGTATTTTTTCAGATAAAGACCCTACTCAACAAACCAGTAAAACATTTTTTCTTTAAACTTCAATAGGCATTTAAGCTGCATTTATATAAAATATGTGCTCTAGTGGTAATTGTAACCTACAAGCCTACCTGTATACCCCAATAAGCCAAACTGTTAGAAAAGTGATGGATTGTGTTTACTGTAGGACTAATTTTCCAGGTCACATTTGCACTGTATCCTTCCTGCAACAGTGAATTATGAAAGCATTTAGCTCGATATTTTGAAATTCATTTGCTCATGCCAAGTAGCACTGTGAATACAGATAATATTAATCAAGTATCCATTCAAGCGGCAGCCTGTCAAGACAGATAGAGTTCATCACTATATTTTTTTGCTGAATGTGCATACATACTCTTATGATTTCACCAGAGCTGTCAAATTACGTCAGCTTTAAAATTTGGAGCATTTCCTGGCTTCAAGTTGTCAACATCAGAGCTTTCTTCCTCCTTCATGCTGCTTTGTCAATTTTATTACCTCATCTGTTTCAGATTTGTTTGGTAGCAGTAGGAAATGACTGTCATATCTTTGTTCAATTCTTTCTTTAATGGTACATTCAAAAGAGAAATGGAATGTACACAGAGAAATAAATGTGGCTGCTGATTACTTTCTAAATTTCTCTAGAAATATGATGTTTGCTTAGGTTTTGGCTGAGAAAAAAAAACCCACATTTGCTTATAGTAGTATAGTTTCCTCCCTCAACTTCCCTGTCAATAGACCAACCTCATTTGAAAAAACAGTTTGGAAGGTTCACATATACATAGGTTTGAAGCCAATTCCATATTAGACTTTCCTGCCAAGACTAGGAGGAAGATACCTTCTTGCCTGTTAAATGAAACAGTGGCTTAGCATTTTGGACATTTGTTCTCCAAGAGTGGGGTGTGTACAACAAAAATCACAGTAACCAGAGACCTTAGTGAGCAGTACCCCCAAAAAATGTAATTTGGAATAAAATCCTGGCCCAAATCTTATACACCCGTGTTGTGAGGGCATGTGCCTCATTCTAAACAGTCTGAAGGTCGCTGCTTAAAAGCATGAATGAGAAGTCATTTTTCTTTCTGGTATCAGGCCATCAGAAAATACAGCACCACTTGTCTCTGACTGGGAATTGGACTTGACGTAGCCTGACGCTTCACACTGTGACTCTACAAAGCAGTCATGAAACAAAGTGCACATGCAACATTGCAGAGCAAACTCACTGCAGCAACAAAATGCCAAGTAGTTAAAAACGTTAGTGATAATGTGAATTTACTGAGTGTGAGTGTTCGCTCTCAAAGCTTTAGCAGAAGGAATATTTTAATACATTGCAAATGTTCAGCCCAAATAAGGCAACAAGAATCAGTCTAGAAGACAGAAAAGCTCAAAAAAAGTAATTTTAATGCAACCAAAGGTGTTGGAGAAAGCAATTGTTTGTAGGTTATTTCTTAGGGGTCATCCTATATTAATACATATTCCAACATATTCTGTTGGAACAACTACTTTCCCATTCACACGTAAATTATACTCCATATTTCTGCCTACAAACTATTCCTGACTCTTTTCTGTTCCCTTCAATTTTTTCCTTTCTTGAAACTTGGCCTTTTAAGCAATGTATTCATGGGTGTAAACGTTGCAATTTCACTGTGAAATATGGTTTTATTTTTGGTTGTTGTTGTTTTGAAACATTCATCTCTAAGATTCGTGCTTGGGCAAGAAACTTGTATATAGAAAGCAGAAAACAAAGAAAAACTGGAAAAAAAAAA
>VUYV01000018.1:7361540-7411955 GCA_008711295.1 Anarhynchus alexandrinus
AATCCTGAGAGGCTGACATGGTGTCCTGGGCCGTGGGAAGGGTGGCAGGAGCCCAAGGGGGTGTGGGCAGGGGCCCAGACATTCCTGCCCTGTGCAATATCTAGAAAACTTATCCTTCAATATACCTTTAAATTGTTGTAATCCATGATTCGAGTTGTATTTTATATGAAGCGCTGTATCAGGAACCACTCAAAGTGGTAGAGGATGAGCCTCGCAAAAAGCTGAGGAAGTGCAGCAGTGAGCCAACCTGAGTTGGCTTTGGTGCCCAACAACACATTGCCTCTCCTGTCCCCAGTGACCACTGTAACAGGTAGAGCTCAAGGCATGGACTAAATGAACTCGATGGACATTTTATGAACATTTTATGGACATTTTGACACCATTTCCCACAGCATTCTCCTGGAGAACATGGCTGCTCATGGCTTGGAGGGGCATACTCTGCTGGGTAAAAAAAAATTTCTGGATGGCCGGGCCCAAAAAGTGGTGGTGAATGGAGTTAAATTCAGTTGGCGGCCAGTCACAAGTGGTGTTCCCCAGGGCTCAGTAGTGGGGCCGGTTCTGTTTAATATCTTTATCAATGACCTGGATGAAGGGATCAAGTGCACCCTCAGTAAGTTTGCAGATGACACCAAGTTGGGCAGGAGTGTGGTTTGAGTGTGGTTATCTAGCCAATTCCTTATCCACCAAGTGGTCCATCTATCAACTCCATGTCTCTCCAGTTTAGAGACAAGGATGTTGTGCGGGACAGTGTCCTATGCTTTGCACAAGTCTGGGTAGATGACGTCTGTTGCTCTCCCCTTATCCACCAACACTGTAACCCCACCATAGAAGGCCACCAAATTTGTCAGGTGTGACTTGCCCTTAGTGAAGCCATGTTGGCTGTCACAAATCACCTCCTTATTTTTCATGTGCCTTAGCAGAGTTTCCAGGAAAATCTGCTCCACGATCTTGCCAGACACAGAGGTGAGACTGACCAGCCTGTACTTGCCCAAGTCTTCCTTTTTTTCCCTTTTCAAAAATGGGGGTTACATTTCCCCTTTTCCAGTTAGTGGGAACTTCACCAGACTGCCACGACTTTTCGAATATAATGGAAAGTAGCTTAGCACCCTCATCCACCAGTTCCCTCAGGATCTGCAGATGGGTTTAATCAGGTCCCATGGACTTGTGCACCTTCATGTTTCTTATATGGTCTCGTACTTGATCTTCACCTACAATGGGCAGTACCTCATTCTCCCAGTCCCTGCCTTTGCCTGCTGTGACTTGGGTGGTGTGGTTAGAGCCCTTGCCAGTGAAGACTAAGGTAAAAAAGTCATTGAGTACCTCAGCCTTCTCCATATCCTGGGTGACCAGGATTCCTGTTTCCTTCTGGATAAGGCCCACATCTTCCCTAGTCTTCCTTTTAACACTGACATACTTATAGAAGTTTTTCTTGTTGCCCCTGATGTCCTTGGCCAGATTTAATTCTATCTGGGCTTCAGCTTTCCTAACCCGATCCCTGGCTGCTCAGACAGTTTCTCTGTATTTCTCCCAGGCTACCTGTCTTTGCTTCCACTCTCTGTAGGCCTCCTTTTTGCTTTTGAGTGTGTCCAGGAGGTCCTTGTTCATCCATGGAGGCCTCCTGTCTTTTTTGCCTGACTTTTTCTGAGCTTGGAGGAGGTGATCCTTGAATACTAACCAGACTCCATGGGCCCCTCTCCCCTCCAGTGCTTTATTCCATGGAACCCTACCAAGAATCATGGAATCATGGAATCACGGAATTGTCAGAGTTGGAAGGGACCTCTAGAGATCATCTAGTCCAACTCCCCTGCCAAAGCAGGATTGCCCAGAGCACATTACTCAGGACTGCATCCAGGCGGGTCTTGAAAATCTCCAGAGAAGGGCACTCCACAACCTCCCTGGGCAGCCTGTGCCAGTGCTCTGTCACCCCAACCGTAAAGAAGTTTTTCTGTGTATTTGAACAGAACTTCCTATGTTCCAACTTGTGCCCAGGTACTAAAAGATTCTTGTTTTCACGTGTGATGTTGAAGGTGTGGCATACTAAAGAAACATTTTCAACACTCTGCCAACTGACATGAAACTGCATTGGACAACAAAGGCCAGACTCAGTAACACCATATGTGAGCGATCAAAACCCATTTGAGTCAGACACAATGCCATCAGGTCACAAGCTACACATGATTTCCTCTGGATAAACCACTGTTTGAGTAACCTCATAAAGCTGTTCTTTGTAATTCAGGACAAAAACTAACCACCCTGAAGAATGCAATCTGCTCAAGCATCCCCAGGAAAGCAGAGAAGGACGTCTCTCCCCATCTGTGAGGACTGCTGCCCTTCAGAGGTGACGCACAGGACACGTCAGAAGGTACCGAGGGGTGCCTGGGAGAGGGGTGTTCTGCCTCCTTTTCGGGAAAGCAGGCACAGAAAGAGAAGTACAGACAGCCTGCCCCTGCTAGGTCCAGCTGGAAAATCTTTGGTGGCTTCTCCCCCTCCCTAGGCTTCTCCTCCCTGCCCCAGGCTTGTTGTTTTCTCTAGCCAAGATTACGCTTTCTCTTTTCTCCTTCCAGCCAAGTCTTACAGCTGTCCTAGACCTGGCTATGATTTCCTGACCAGGGAACATTTACATCCAAAACAGATTTCACCAGTTAAAAAAAATAAATAATGAATTTACAGAAAAATTCCCAGTCAGGTGTGGCTCCTCTCACTGTGTTTTCTGTCTATGCAGGGACTGCATTCAGGAAGAAGCCACTGCATTGGCAAAAGCCCTTTCACAGCTGCCCTTGCTGTGGCATTGTCTCTTCACAGACGCAACAGAAAAGCAGAAGTGTAACAGTGGATCTTCAATGACAGCAAACCTATCTCACTCTGCTGTCCTTTGCATGGGCCAAAATGTGACCAAAAAATAAAAGAGCAAAATTTTGCTTTCAATTGCCCCTGATCATCCTTTCCATTGAACAGGCAAAATAGACCAGTGAACCTGTGTGAGGAAAAAGAGTTGTCACTGAAGACCAAGTTTCAGGCTACGTACAACAGAAAATGCAGTGTTCCTTTGGATCAGGGCAGGGAGGAAGTTTGGTAGGAAATGTATCAGAGATGGGAATAAGGCATTACAAACAAGCAGAAGCCAGTTACAGGACACAGTGCCAGAGGAGACCAGAGCTATCCACAGTATCAGATATATGCTATTAAACTGCCGGTTCAAAAAACATTGAAAAAGGCAAAACACAAACTAGCAAGACATTGACAAAGTATCTTCTAAAAGCTGATGTTCAAAAACAGTTTAACTCCCAATTTAGCTGGCTGGTGTTGCAACGCTGAGAAGAAGCATAAAACCCTGAAGGTGATGGACTGGGAAGTCTGGTGTCAGTGGAGCCAGTTGCAAGCAAAAATGTGCAACGTGCTCAGGCACCTTTCTCACTCAAAGACTCCCAGGCCAGGCTGGTCTTCTCTGGTGGTGATTTGCCCATCTCATTTGTGTAGCTGGGTGCTGACCCTGTTTTCTCTTCTCAGAAGCTCCTGTGGAGCTTGCCACTCATAACCACGTCTCAGACACATTAAAGTACCTGGTTATCCACTTGTTAAAATCTGCTAGCACAGCTTCCAGAAGGCTTGCCTCATATTGTGATGAGGCATAGCTCTCATCGTGCACAACTGCTTTTCTACATTGATGTAACTGTGATAGGAAAATAGGACAATGGGTCCAGAAGCGAGCCTCATCTTATAACAGCTATAATGCTACTAGCATTCAAACCCCTAAGCAGTCCCCACAGTTTTCTAGAGTTCATATGAATCAGAATGAAAGGATGTGGCTTTTAATTACTGCTGGTAAAACAAAAAATGTTGCTAATTCTTACATGCCACTGATTTTATCACTTGCTACTACATGTTTTTTGCTACAGTGTGAGTAACTGAGCACAGGACTCTGTATCTTAGTGACCTTTCTCCCTAAGAAGCAACTCTTCCTCTTAGGGATTGTTTTAGCAAATCAGAATTTGTTGTCTGATTTTGTCACTTCAGCCTAGCATCTCCTTTTTTTTCTTTCACTGGCTGTGCTTAACATGCTTGTGCTAGATTCTGTAAACCAGCACTGCCAATTTCATCCCTTGTCAGTCTGGATCACAACCTCTCCTGGCTGTTCTCTGTTCCTGAAACAGGATTTGTGGTTGAGATTACAATTTAGGATATTTATCCCCAACTTGACTCTATTTTCATTTCTGAGGAATCATTTTCTTCCCACTGTGTTTATAAGCCTAAAATGCAGATGATGACTTTCAGGCCACCAAACAAATTTAAATTTAATTGTTTCATGAAATAGAGATGTTCTCTTGAGAAAACACTGGCAGAAACCCTGCTTGTGATATTAAACAAAGATTTGGATGGGAGATTCAGGAGCATGACTGCAATATGATCTCAGTGTTAATACAAATAATTGTTAGGCAAAGGAGGAAAATTTACACTGCCTTTAGAGCCCACCTGTGTAGCATGAGAGGAAATGGACTATTTGTTAGACAATGTAAACACCTATTCCTGCAGCTCTTTCTGAAATGCTCCATTTCCTATTTGATATTTTTTACTGAAATTCTCTAGAATTCATCCCAAATTCTTTGCTGTTATCATTCCTGTCTCTACCACAGACTAAGCTCAGCACCGCCTGCAGGAACCACCGGTGCGAAGATGCTCCTTGGCTCCACATCATTTCTAGTCCTGCTCTAAAGCACAGACATCTATGCCTCTCCCTGGGATGTCCATTTATACAGGCATCGTTACCACAGAGCTGACCTTAGCAAAAGTTTCCAGAACACTGTGCATTACCCCATGAGGAGAGAAGACATGTCTCCTTCGTCCTTCAGACTAATGCTAGCAAGCCTAGCAACTGCTCCTAGAGCACACACCACGTCTCCCGTGAAGACAGACACTTCCCCCTGTGAAGTGACAGGTCCAAGCACAGAACTGGTCAGATGCACATGTATCCAGTCTTTAACAGTGATAATCATAAAGACATATCCTGGTTAGCAAGGGCTCCTCTCATAAAACTAAGCTTAGTTATGTACCTCATTATTCACTTTCTGTTGGTTTTTGTACCTCAGCTGGAACTCGAAGAGGGACATGTCAACGTTTCATGAATTTTCAGAGGAGCTGCCTGCCTAACTCAGGGCTTTCAAACAATACGTTTAACCAGCACTGTTTATAAATGTTTTCAAACCTCAGCATCACCTTAATCTACATGTTTTCCTTTAACCAGCAGTCCCTCATACACACTATCACACATCACTTAGGTAGAGCTGAATTAAAGGTATAGCTAATAATTTAGCACAAGCACGTGCTGGGGCATCTTAGGGTAATTCATTCATGGAGCCAATCATGTCTGGAGTATGTTATGTGAATCTTTAGCTTTACACATAAGAAGTTATTTTGGTACAGCAGTTACATCCATTGATACCTGGCAGATTGCTAGATTAATCTCTGGAAAAGATATTATAAACTGCATAAAAATAGGACATGATTTCCATATGGGGGACAGAGTTGTGACAGAATGTGAACTGGCAACAAACCAAATACTAATGTAGAGTTTAGCTCAAAAATGCCCATGATAAATATCCCCCGAAACTGACTGTGGGACACTAGACAAGGGATAAGACCCAACCTATATTTAATCTTTTTTTTTTTTTTTTTCTCCTGTCTGGAACTTAGCAACATTTCACTGCAGAAGCCGTATATTCATGTGAGGCCAAATTATAGCTCATAGCAGCTGTATCTCCACCCTCAGACCATTTATTCTGACTTTTAAAACCAACTAAAGGACCACAGGGAGAAAAAAAGGTTGTTGGGATGAAGATTGCAGATGCAAGAGTAGATATCCATGTATATAGAGGACACCCCTGACTCTTAGTTTTGCTGGAAAATGATCTCTGTAGATTCCTGATATCAAAGCTTCATGGAGAATGAGAAAAGGAATATGCATTTGAGCTTCAAAGTATTTATCTGCCCTTTTCCTACTGGTTCCCTGATAGGACCTGCAGTCATCACCATTTCACATCCAGCCTGCTGCTCTGGCTCTTCTTACGGTCATATGCTTTTTCTGTCTGGAGTCCCAAACAATTCCTCTACTGTGAGAGAAAAATCCACCTGATACCTCTGCTGACACCCCGTATAAGTCTCAGCTCTCCTGCAATCTCTACCACTTGACAAGTGTATACCAGGTCAAGTGACCCCTGGAAAGGGCAGGGGATGAAAAAAATGTGCTGTTACAGCCCTATTTGAGAACAGCCTGCCAGCTCTGGAAAGTGGAAAGCAGACTCATTATCCTTGAAATTGGATTCACATGCTATCTTCTGCCCTGTTCCATTAGCATCAAGAAAATTCTCTGGTTTTGGCTCAGGAATCAGCCATCCAAACAGAGACAGCCCTTTTCAGAACAGGAGAAAGAAAGGTGACCCTAATACTTATTGTTTGAAAGAGAGTGCAGATATTTAAACATGATATGTAGGCCACTGATCATAAACTACAATTTTACCACATCTGGCAGGATAAATCATACAACCCGGTTTTGCAGAAACCTGGTTCTTAGTTAATATTTTCCTATGAGGTGATCCCTTGCAAATTCTGATTAAATGTAGGAGTTGCCACTTTAAATATACTACAGTATCTTTTGCAGAGAAGACACCTTCCAGTCTTCCTGAGCAGTAATGTTAATCATAATTATTTTGTTAAAAGCAGGATTCATTCCATATTAAGATTTGTTTATCAAGCTTCCTGACCTCCATCATCTTACTTCATGTCATTCCGTATTGTGCATGCATACAAAAGAAAAAAACAAAGTTTGTATGCTTTCTTTCTGCTTAATTTTGCATAAAGAAGTGTAAAATTTGAATAAGGATTTGTCTTTAACATTCATTTCTTATTTCTGAGATGTAATCTTCTGCCTTCTCAATTTTATTTTTTTAATGTCTTCCTAGAAGACTGAGAAACAGGTTTGTGGAGTTTTCTCAAGCCCCGATTGTCTGGCAGGTGCTTGAGTTAATTAAGAGTCAAGAAAAACAGACAAGGGAAGGAATTTTAAGCAACCTGGCTAAAAATCCATGTCCTCTTTCTCACTTCTCACTGCTTTTGTGCTTCTGAGGTTATAAATGTGTGAGTTCTTCAGTTATCCATAAAGTCTTCTGGGGAAAAGAGAGTAGGCAGTGTCTGTATTTCTAGTGGGAAAGGAAACTGGAAGACAAATAATTTAGAAGCAAATAACAAAATAAATATTCCAGGCTGACTTTATCTAAATAAAGAAACAAAACCAAGACAATATGACCTAGAGACAGTGTCCCTTTAAACCTTGTTAAAATTTGAAATATTTGAAATAAACTGTACTTGTGAAGATTTTCCTCATGGTATACACCCATGACAGACTTCAGCTGCAAAACCAGCCTCCAAGCCATTAAAAAGGGCCTTTTATCCATACTCCCCTGAGGGTAGAAATGGGAGGGGTAGGGACCTGAGTGCACCCAGCCTCCTGCAGACGTGGCACTGCAGTGGCTGCGTGGCCTGTGGTCCACGCACACGATGAATGGGGAGCAGAGACACCAGAAATCACAGGCAAGAACACCACTTCACCTTCAGCAGCTTGCCTAGGTTTGTTCTGGCAACAAATGAACACATTTACCAGTAACTGATGTTGTTGCCTGACTGCAAAACCTTGTTGCTGCCTCCAAAACTTCACTGTTGGCTGACTTGGTCCAAAGCCCAATGTGAATCTCCTCCTGGATGAACCCTGTGGGGAAGAGCCATGCACCCTTCAGCTCTCAGTACTCCCAATACCTTTCCTTTCTTCCTCCAAAATAAGTAATGGTGCTGAAAGGGTTACTTACAGAAAGCTCAAATATTGGTTTAGGCAATACGTGCTATGGCTGACTACATATACAGGGCCTCCAGCAGAAAAACTTTCAGGAAAATTACAAGGAGAAAAACTATGAGAAACATTTTTTTCTTTGACTAATGAAGTAAGCACCCTGACAGGAGAGCTGTGTGCTATATTTATTCCAGCAGCGCTGAGTTATCTTCTTTAATACACGAGGCACCAGGGAAGGCAGATAGCAGATAATGCTGGAAATGGTAATAGGATGTGGAGTCAAATGACAGCTGAGCTCGTGGCGCGTGTTCCTCCTGGATCAGCTCAGAGCCCATTGGGGGTCTGGTTGGCAGCGACACAGGCACAGAAAGTCATGAGCCCCCCTCAAAATGTAGTAAGTATAGAAGAGACATGCAGTCACAGTCAGCTTAAGCTTTTCAGAAAGACATGAAGTCCTGCTTTTCCACTGCATTCCAAATCACTTTGCATCTCAAAGAAGTATAAGCCCTTTCTGCTCTGTGGGATACGTGTTGTTTTGTATTCACCTGGTACTTCAAAGGCTAGGACACCAAGGCAGTGGAGAAGAGGGTCACAGGACCCTTGGCAGGAGCTCTGTCTGGCTCTCTAATCCTTCAAGGCTTTTTTGGACAGACTGAAGCACCATGGCTGCCTTCCCAGGAATGCTGAAGCTGTAGTCCTGCAATGTAGATGAAATGGGTTCCCCTGCCTCTCCATGTCTGCAGTTGAAATCAGTAGAAGGAGAGCATATGATGTAGCTGAATTATTCAGGTAACTATTGTGCCTGAAAGGGGGAAAATGTAGAAGGCAAGTGGCTTTCCTGCTGCTCAGATCACAGTGCATCAGGTCCGTATTGATGGTGGCCCCTGAGGGCTGGAAGAAGCAAGGAAGCAGGTCAGAGGAGGCTTGATGTCTTCTTCATATTGGACTAGTGTGTGCACTGTAGCCAAGGTTGAGCCAGAGGCCTTGTGTTCTGGATGCCTCAGTCCAAAAAACTAGTTCCTCTCAGGGGCCATTACACCCGTGTCCATGAATGCCACATGCTACCAGCAGCCAGAACGGTGGTACACTGAGTGCAGAACTGTGGAGAATCAGATGGTCTTTAACAGTACAGTGGTCTACATAGTTATACAATACTCAGCATAACTTTGGCTGTGTCAGGAGGTTGGGGTTTATTCCTTGAAAAGCAATGTCATCCAAGCTCCAAAATTATCTCACATCAAAAAGCAGAAATTGGTTTATTTTTGAGAACAATGCTGCCCCAGCAAGTGGATGGTCTAGGAGGGTAACCTAATGCTTCCTTTTCCCAGCAATTTTATTTTCAGCTGGTGTCCAGTCACAGGCAAATAGAAAATGTGTTCTCTTCAACCACAGTGAATGTCTTAAGGGGGTTTTGAATCCTCCCCCACTTTACTCCTCCCCAAAACTCAACTGAACTACTGACCCTCAACAACTGCTCTGCAGAGAGAATGTATGAACCGTTCCACATCATCCCGATATTTTTCCAGGCATTCCCTTCATCTATCATGTATTGCCTCATCACTGGAAACTGTAAATGTCCTTGCTGTTTTCAAGGTCAGCTTTTAATCTAAAGTGTTATTTCTGAGCAGCATTTGTTCCATGAATAGCATCCTCCTTTTCAAACAAAAGACTCGTATCAGGAGGGTACACAATCCTGCAGAGAAGGTGGATTTATTTATCACTGAAAAGATACACATTAAACCTCCTCACATTACTTATAGCCAGGAAGATAGATTATTGTGGCTGCAGGAGAGGAACAGCTCTACTGAAAGAAAATGAAGCTCCAGATAATTTGTTCTAGGCTACTAAGAAAGCCAAGGTAGCAATCCTCAGTTTGTCATAAGACAAATTCTTCCCACTCATTTGCAATATAATTCCTCTATTGTACATGCTTTCAAAAGGTTTTGTTCTAAGAAGTCCCATGGACAATGTCACAAGAGCAGATTTAGCGTGATGTTCCTAATGACTTCATTTTCTGAGAGCATCAGCATTTTTCTGAGAGCACTTACCTTGTGGTATTTCCTTCTTCAGATTTCTAGTCCCAGCCTGCGGCTAAAACAGACGGGATCCATCCAGGGCCCACAGCTCTGTTCTGGCTCTGATTTACGAGGTGTCTCTGAGTAACTTTAGCAGAAGGACTGGGTGAAATCCTACCTCCCAACCGGCTATGTGCAGAGCTGACTGCGTTTTTTTGATAAATGCTTCTTCCACATCTTAATTTTGCCTGAACAGATTTGCCCATCCTTGGTGTGAGTGAAAAGAGACAAACCCTATCTAAGGGTTCTGAGTTTGGGAAATAGGTTGTTTATGAGAGAAAGTTCTCCATGTGGCAACTGGAAATGGAAATAGCCGAAATGCTCACAGTGTGTGAACTTGTTGGAAGCCTCACAGCGTAATCTAGATCTCACTTCCAAATGCAAGCTCCACTGTTGCAATTATTCAGACAGCATGTCTTTGTACAGAGAGAGAGAGAGAATAAAAATTAAACCTTAAAAGAAGGCTAAGCTATAAATTATGGAGATCCATATTTGCACTTGAGAAGGAGAGTGGCGTGTGTATGATAAAACCTATTTTCTGTCATCTTTCCAAAGAAATTGGATTGCTTGTGACTGCACCCCCTGCTGCACCGTGCCACAAGTTATACAGGAGCGCTGCTGTGATTCTACTGATCTCTGAAGTTCCTAGCCCCTCTGCAATTTTCGGTATAGATTTCTAAGTCTATAAAATGATTTCTACATGAAACTGCACAAACTTGTTTTCAGGCTGAAGTGACAGTCAGAAAAAGAAAATGGCAGGGAAGCTGACTGAAGGGTGCTAAATACTTCCAGCTTCTCATAGAGTCCAATTTTTCTTTAAATATGCTTTAAAGAGAGTGTAAAAGTAGCTGCCCTCCCTTTACAGATGCATCTGAATCCAACAGCATTAGGATAAGGAAGACTGAGGTTCATATGCCTTAATAAGCATTGAAATACTCACTGCCTTCCAGGCAGCCCTTAGCCATTTGTATAGTCAATCCCATAAAGCAAGTACCCTATTGGATGACCCTGAAGGATGGGGACAGCTTTTTCTCAACACACTGCAGATGTCTTGGTTCTCTGTGCTTTTGGTCCACAATGTTTCGTCCAAGGAGGGTAAGACCAGAAGCTTTGCATTCGTGGAGTAGAAATACCTTTCAGAAATACATAAAGCACGAAAACAAGGCATATCCCTTCAAATCTGTGTTAAAGGTTTGCTTATTCAAATTAGATTTTCACAGAATTTAGAACTCAATCCTTTTAAACGGGTGTTTTAACATGATTGATTGACTGCTCTGGGCATCTGACAGATAGCTGAATTCATAAGGTATTATTCTTATTCCCATCTTTTAGGCTAAAGAATGATGAATAACGAATAGCAAATTTCTTGTCTGTGGACAAACATGCAGCTTCACATTAAATCTATATAAAACCATCTATTCCCCAAATGCTACACAAATAAAACCATATTCTCTGCTTGTTTGCAAATAGAAAGTTGCAAAATATCATTGAGCCTGGCAGCTACCAGGCATTTAAGTGAAGTTGTTATAAACTCTATTTTAGGTTTATAAATGCAGTAAAAAGTGCCAAAAGTTGGAAACTAACCACAGTTGGTAGTTTAATCAGCCTTAGTTCAGAGAAAATATATGCTAACACATGCTTAGCTTCAGGCCTACTGACCTCTGGGCCATACCCATATGTACCAAGCTAAACTTGCCAACATTCCCTTTCTTTTCATCTCTCCTAAATAAATCAGGCTTAGGAGCAATAATATCAATAGGGTTACAACATTTAACAGGAAAGTATGGGATAGTAGAGACCCTCTAGACACCAGCTGCTACTCAGACAGGTTTTCCTCTAGACAAGGTTTCTATATAACCTTTGATAAAATGCGTTTTGCGATTTGTGTGATCCCAACTCCTTGCATCTTTCTTACAGTAACACAATAATAACTAAATTACTTGGGTATGCTTTTTTCTTAAAACACAAATGTTCTACTATGTCATTTCAAAACATTGCAGTGTTGCCCTTTGTAAGCAGCCTTTCCTGCTTTGATAACAATCTTGGATTTTGCTTTCTAGCACAATTGCTGTTGCACCACATACAGTGACAACTTGTTATCTCTGGCTCAAGGGATGTAATCTTCCTTTTTTTTTTGGTCTTCTAATCCACCACTGAATCACCGCTGCACTCCTGAAAGAAGAAAGTAAGCAAGTATTTTCTGTTTGTTCCACAACTTTCAATTGCTGCATGGAATAAAACTACAAGAACAAAAAATGTTTAAGGGGTAAAACCTGTATGTTATACAACATTATATATAGAAATTCTATATTTATGGTTTTATACTGAATTTTATGGAATTATGGGGGAATCAGCCAATACAAACAAGTTATATTCGTAATTTCAAACATCTTAATGTCGAAAGACTCATTAGGGTCAACTGTCTAAGAAGCAGCATTTAGTCATTACTACACAGAATTAATACTAAAAACATCTTCAGTAAATTATTCTTGAGGGCTTTGTTCTCTTATATGCAAGAATAAGCAGGCAGGCTCCATGTTCTTTTTCTGTACCAGGTTCTTTTGGGATTCTGAGGAGCTTTGAATTTGTCTTACATCTTATTGTGTGTAGGATGATCAACACAGATCTGAGATGCTTCACCTGGAAGACATAGGATTGTTTGCTGCACCTTAGCCTTAGTGGAAGGGGAGAAAATATGCTTCCTGAACTCTTGGGCATCCCAAACAAGGGCACAACACTAGCATATGTGAATTTCCTCTACTTGGCTGCCTGACATATTCCCATGGGTATCTTCACAGGTGACAACAACCAGAAAAGTCTGCAGCCCAGTAACCTCTTCTTCCAGTCCATTCTTCTGGTATGCTCTTGGGCCAGAGACAGCACAGAGAATGACAGAGAGCTGTGTGGCTCTATTACCTGCAAGAATGCTCATTTATATTGTCAGAACAAAAAAAAAAAAAAAAAAAAAGGCAGTAGGGGGGTCCAAACACTGGCATAAAATGCTTCTTTGCACACTTTCTTTCTTTAGCATGGCTTTTCTGCTCCCACTTCGGAGCTTCAGAAAGACCCCTCTCAGCAGCTGGCTGTTTCCACTGGTGGCAGTTGCACGATTAGAAGTATTTGTAGTGCAGAGCAAAGATTTCAAATACACAAACCTTCTCATCTAGAACTTGGGCATGGAATGGAACTGCCCTATGAGATTCTCTGTCTCCAAATGATTCTTTGATCAGTGTATCTCAATGTCTCAAGGACAGCTTTCAGATCACAGAGGTAGTAGTGGTGTACAGAGATTTCACTTACCTTTCATGTGTGGAGTCAGTAAGAACAAGTCCATGTTTCAAGCATCTTTGAAGAATGGTCTGCTGCTCCTCCTAGTGCCACTAGGATACTACCCTGAGGGTAGCACTCACTGAAGGTTTGGAAAAAAACATCTTTTTGGCTAATCATGGCTGAATATGTGTCTTCAGCTTCACTATGTTCTTGTGTAAGGATTTCAATGTCAGAGAAGCAGCAAAACCCTGTATCCTTGCGATTCTGCAAAAAGCAGGGACAGACAGAGACTCAGTGAATACGGAGCATTGAAGAATCATGGTTGCTGCAGAGTAACTTTTTTTTTTTTGCAGGTACTGTTGGGCACACGTCCTGTTGTAGATATTCACAAAGGAAGATGAGACAAGGTAACATCCATGGTTTCTGCTGAACACTGATTATTGTACTGCCCTACTGAACTTGGCACCTTACCCGATACCTAATTCCAGTGGACGACATTCTATAAAGATTAGTGACTTACACCATGTCACTGCTTTGCAAGTTTCTGATTTGGCATATTTTTGAAACCAGAAGAAAATGACCTCTGAATTCTGCTTCAGTCAGCCTTGCTGTCTCACTAGAGAGCTACACCAGCTACATTTTTCAATCCATACTGATATTCTCTGGGATAAGACAAGTTGACCTTTAGGAAATCCATCTACAGCTGAATGTGCAAGAAATGACAGCCTGGAATGGTATGTTCTTGTCAGGGTAATAAAGCCAAGCTCCAAGAAAAATCTAATGTACGCAGATCCCTTTTCTTTCAGTGGTGACTGTAATTTCAGGGAAAAGCCAAGCAGGTGATTGATTTGTTTATAGGGAGTCACGAAAGCACATCGGAGGTGAATTTCAAGTGTGTTCCCTGTTATAGCTGTGTAATAATGCATGGGTTAAAGGGTCAGTCACAGTGCCTGCAGCTCAGGTGTAGTCCTGGCTACCTGTAGGGGTTCAGAAAGACAGTTCACGGTGAAAGGCTGTGATGATCATTCTGGGAAACATTCAAAAAGACAACCCATAAGATGTGGGAGGACTGAGCAATTAAAATTATAATTCTTCTTTGGAAAATTTTCAATATCAATGATTAAAAGAAGACTGAGTGCAACTGCACCATCCAAGAATTCTGAGAGACTATATAAAGCTAAATAAATGATGAGGGTCTCTTTACTGTGGTAAGTGTTCAGTGATTTTACCGTCATTGCCTGGAGGAAGCCCACATGTTATGTGGCTGAATTTGTTGGAATCACTTCCATTTCAAGAACTTATTCTCCTGGCAGAGGTTTTCCTGATCTGCAACACAATTTTCTGGACCTGTGAGAAGCACTTGCTCACCCATCAGCTGCCATGCCTTCACCCCTGTGTACATCCACGGTACTGAGAGACAGTGGGTGGGTATATTGAGAGCTGCCTTGGAAGTTGAATATCTGACATATATCAGTCAGCCAATACTACCTACAGTCAGCGTAAGAGCAGTTTTTCCTTTTTGATTTTAGAAACTATCCTGGGAATTGAGGAATTCATTGGAGACACTGGCCTCTGTTTCACTGAAGGCAAAATCAAACAAACCCATGACTTGGGACTTCAGCTCCCTCCAGAGGAGAAATTCAGACATTTCTTTTAATCCCAGATAACATATAAACCTGCCATAGGGGATTCCTATGAAGCATGGACCCTTCATGATTGGTCATAGGCAACCTGCTTAGCGGTTGCTGACAGGTTGAAAATGAGGGAAATAAGAAGAATTTTCCAAATATTTATGCTGCATGTCATGGTGAGGATGGCACGGCGTCACCCGTTTTTCAAAACCATCCTTATGTTATTTGTTGAATGTAGTATGTGAATTCTGCCCAAATAACCCTTCCAGGCAGATAAAGAAGGAACTGTGATGGAAAGTGATGAAGAAAGGCAGTGATGCAAGCACAGAAACTGGAAGGGAGTATTTATGGCTATCCATGACCTCGCAATGGACTCCTACCATGGCACAGGCATCCTGCTTGTTTGTGTTTCTGCTGATAACACAGCCTGAAAAATGTTGCCTAGACATACTAAGATAATGGGAATGAATAAATTATTAATTCCAAAGGCATATCTGCTTGAAAAATTCTAGAATGATGACTTATTTGTAATATCAAGTAAAGTACAGATCTTTTGTCTAACTGTCATCTCAAAATGACAGTGAACTAAACCCTTGGTAATGGGCTCATTTATCCATCCCCGTTAAATTCCAATTTATCTTTCTAATTTGCACTACAGCACCACAGAAGGAACAGTTCTTAGGGTTCAGCATGTCGCTGTGAATTATTGAATGTGAAGCTGCCAAAACTTTTGTATCAGATTCATAGTATATGTTTGGCACAATTTTGTATTCATTATCGCCAGAAACAACAAGATATAGAAATTAATTAGATTAATTAAAATCAATTTGTACAAATGAAAGATGACTTTTGTTCTCTTTCATAATTTTGGTAAACTTTTTGCATATTGCTGACAAACAACCAAATACTAATGTATGTTTTTGTCTCACACAGGAATGGACATGTATTACTTAGTTATACTCCCAGAATCCTACAATAATAATAGATTTTCTCAGATTATTGGCTAGGAATTATATAGTCTAGTATCTGAGGCTAATGTTCTGCCACAGATTGTATTCCTATAAATAGCTCATGTGAAGAATCATGCTTACACCCAAGGGGGTGTTTGGTTAGGGAAGACTCCCCCCGCTGTTGTAATCTGACATTTCTCAAACCTGCAGTATTTTAAGTGCAGGAGAATGATCTAAAGAGAAATTCAGCATCTCAAGCTTTATTTTGATTACACTTATACCATATAAAAACTCTATATTTTCTGACCATGAGGCTTCACGAAAAATATATCCAGCTGCCATAGAACAAAATAAAATCCTACTGATTTTGGACTTGCAATGCAGGGCATATTTTGGCATGCAGCTGTTTTATGTAGATTTTAAACGGGTGCTGTTCTCACCATCAGCCTATGAGGGGCCTGAAAAAAATTTCAGCTTCACGATGCCTCTGTTTCTCCCTCTCTTAACATGATTTGTACTCCTCTTTGCCATTTTGTCACTTGCCATGACAAGCAGCCAAAACTCACCGTTGCAACTATGAAAAAAGCTCTGGTTGTGCAATACATTTTTGGGGACAGACATAGTCCAATTTTTATTTTTTTTCCATTTTGATCCCAAACACTCAATTTATAAGTGCTAGCAATAAGATATGGTAGATGCTTATTAAAATGTGTGGTTGCTACTACATTCTCAATACAGTTACCAGCTTTCTGACCATGTTGAAGTTTCTTGTGGTGGCAACAGAACGCATGCAATGTCTTGCTCTCTGAGTCTTGACTGAGGAGGACTTTTGCAAAATTGTATAAAGTTCTGTTTTGAAATTCTAATCCCAAACGTAATGACTGAAATGAGATTTTTTTCAAAAGCAAAACCCAGTCTGCCTATTTGGTAGGGAAGCATAATACATCATTTCATATATAAAATGCAATGTGTTTATGAGACACATCAGACAAGACTCAATCATTCAGGAAACAGTGTCTGACCAAATATATAGAATGTGCTCTCTCTCTGTTTAGTTTTATAAGCAGTATTTTTAGTGGAAATAACGTCTTCTCTCAAATTTCAGCGCATCAGAGTTTGCATTATTTGTGGAATATCCACTCAGGAATATATTTATTTCTCTGGAAGCTGCCCATATTGCAACTGACAAGGTAAGGAACAAGTTCAAGCACAAGCTGAATCACACATATCTTCAGAAGATCATTTACATGTACAATATTTTGAGAGATGAGGGATAAACTGAGATCTGTGAGGTTTCTCTGGATTATGAAATATTTCATACGGTAACTGCTTTCCTTGAGAAAGTAGTATTTTAGTCATCACAGCCTACTTTTTCCCCACACACTGTGCCATTAACACATATTTTCCTTTCACTCAATGTCTTAAATGTAGACCAGCAAGTAGAATGACTGATATGTTGTACTTTCTGCCCACTAAATGAATGAATGCACCTGTAAGTGTACCTGTATGCACAGGAGTGTAGAGCATAAAGACACCTCTATTTCAGACCGACTGGAGAGCTAAAAAGGAAATAAATCCTACTTACAGCCCCCTGTGCATGCGGTCTGTTGGTTTAAATGAGCTGCAAGATCTCACAGCAGCCGAACCAAACTGAACCTGCCCCTTTGTCAAGGACTCAGCATCCTGGGGAACAGACAGAGCCAGTGTTACGTCTGTGCTGGGGAGCTGGTTCATCCCCTCACAGATGACAAGGGCCATCTGCAGGGGTCCCCCGGGCAGAGCCAGCCCGCAAGAACGCTGGGATCTCAACAAGATGATTTTTCTTCCACTCCAAAACACGGTGGTAGCACAGAGCAGGTTTGCAGCCTTCAGTACACAAAACCTCCTAAGTATATATTTAAATAAACTGAGCACAGGCGTTTGTACATATGCCAGGCCTGCTGTCCGGCTTTTCCAGCCTGAGTGACAGGGAGAGCATCTGTGCATAACTGTAGTAGAGATACCATGCCCTGAGGGCCGGAGCAGTTAGTCCTGCTGAGCTCTTACACTGCTCCTTTGCAAAACTATTATTCAGTCCCTTTCTGGTCCATAAGAAATCAACAGACCCAACTTTTCTCCCCCTTTCACCTTGCCAGGTCCCCCTTTCAGTTGCTGGAGGAAGCCAGATGTATCAAGTCTCTTATGGATCAAGAAAACGAGCTCTTAGAAGCCTGGCCTCTACAAGAGCTGGTTGTTCATACATTTCCTTGGTCTTGTGCCATGACAGGAGTGTCTTCTCCAGGTGCCTTCCATCCCTCAATAGCTTCTTTCCCACCATGCCTTGACTCTCCATCTGCTCCAGCAAACGGCAAGACTCACAAGGCTTCCCGCAAACCCACTTTTTGAAGTCAGAGTTCCACTTTCAGGCTTCCTCTTCTGCCTTCTCACAAACATCCACAGATTGCCATGGCTACTTAATTCAGGGACATACACACTATCCCTTGTTCAGAAATATCATGTGCAAATGCTTTCCATGATGGCTGGTGGTCTACCAGAAGGCATTCTACAATAGGGGCTTTTGCCACAATATAATCAACCCACCTTGAACTTGAAATGCAACATGGACTGGAGTGGGATACAGGGCTATATAAATACTAGTAATTATTAAAATACGTTACTTGATTTGGTAAAATGTAACTGGGTAAAATGAAATACTGAATTGAAAAGTAACCACAGCAGAGAAATGTTACGATATAATTCTAACTGTGACTTCAAAGAAAAAGACTTTAGGTACCATCATACTAACAAGACAATGTCACTGTCTCTGAAAAGAGATGATTTGGGGCTTTTTTAAATTAGCTCTTGTGTGGATCAGTATCATTAGCCCCTTGTTTTTCAGCTTGCACTTTGTATAGCTCACTCCTGCATAGTGATGGGTCAGCATTCGTGAGATTTAGATTGCCAGTTTGGCTCGATTGCTCTTCATTCGCTTGTGAGTATCACTAATAAAACACTCAGAAAGCTCCCTGTTTTGTGTGTCAGGGAATAGCTAGCTTCTTTCATTCCTGCTGACAGGCACTTACCTGTCTTTTTACCCGAATACCTGGAATGCCTTGTAACACACAAAGGAGATTCACAAAAAAAAAAATAAAATACTGAAAAGGCCAGTCCAAAGGGAAGGGTTAGGAAAGCAAATTGTGTGTAAGCAGTTGATGGTATTCAGAGATGTTCCCTTACTCAAGACTGGCAGAGTTGTGAATACAAGCTGCTGCAAAACACAGAATAGGCTGGAGAGTTCATTGTCTCAGTTCCCAGAAATTTTCAGCTCAGGCACATACTGAAATGGTGAATCTTTATACTTCATGTTGAATGCACACATGGATCTGACTGGGCCAAATGGTGTCCACTTCAGTTATGCAACTAGTCCAGTTAAATTCCACTGGGATACTGCCCAAAACATCAAGATGTGCCAGGATGTCCCTTCTGCTAAAAAAAAAAAAAAAAAAAAAACCCAAAACCAACAAACCAAAACAAAATAAAAAAAAAACCCATAGAAGCAGAAATAACAAAGTCAACTCCAGCATTTACCTACTAGTGCAGGCTCTTCCCATGCAGTATGTTCTTGATCAGAATTATAGATATGTGACACAGCTAAAAAATAATCAATTCATTATTTTAATGGTAAATTACAGCAAATCAGACTCTGAGGGGGTTATGGAGCCACTAATTATATCTGCCAGAGGGAAAGCAAATAATACTTAGAAAGTATTAAATCAAATGTGCTCTTGAGGCTGTGGTTGTGAGCCCTTGTTCTTAAAGAATGCCTTAAATTAGTTGCGTGAAGGCTCACCAGATTCTGTAGGATTTTATTTTAATCTAAAATTAATTTCATTTTTAAAATGAAGACGTTTATTCAAAACTAGACTTGTTACATTAATATTTTTACTTTTAGTATTACTAATATTAACTACTATTAATAAAGTGCATGGCATCTGCTAGGGCCAGAAATTAATTTCTTACTCATACATCTCTCTTCTGTGGCTCATGCCAAAACCCCATGTCAGTCTGCCACCACAGCCTGCCATTCAGCTGATAGCAGTGCCTACACAATCTGTTCATTCTTCATGTAGAGCACGGGGTTGGCTGCGACCACAGCCAAATCAAGAGCATTTATGCTTATTCCAGGCCCTCAGGCCCATGCACAGTGCAGAAGTCACTAAGGCAGACCAGGCCGTCAAAAGCAGCTCTGATGAAAGCAGGGCCTTCCTGAAGTGGCCATGGACCCATCCTTGTCCAACCTTCTTGCCAACAGAATTAAGTTTTGGTCTCACATGGACCAGTGAGCACAGAGCATATCCAGCGAGTATAACTAGGCCAGGTAAGGCTAATGCAAACAGGCACTACAAGGCATCATGGTACCAGGAGTCACTGGGACAGACACACGGGCAGGTTGTCTCTTCTTGAGGGTGATGAGGAAGATTTAGGGCAGTGGCTGGCAGCATATGCTGGGTGAATGCCAAGATTCCTGGCCCAGAATTAAGGTCATTTGTCCTTAAGAGAGGAGACACATAGGTAACAATGTCAACCACAATGTCATCCCATGAAAGCTCACTCCAGTATCTGCGGGAATTTTACTAACGGCTTCAACAGCAGCTGGGAGAGTCACCACTGTTCCTGTCAAAGAAAACTGAAACTTTGCTCTGGTTATTGAGAAACTCTGATGTAAGACACATAATTCTGGGTCTCAGAACCCTTAATATGCTAATTACCCATTGATTCCTTGGTAAATCAATAAAGTAAAAAAATCCTCAGTAACCCTCCCCTTTTAATTATCAGACAGTGACATAACGTATTAAGTCTATTGACTCACAGTAGTGGGTTGCATAATGGCAATGCCCTTGGAAATGCGTGCTTTGGTACCCTTCATGTTTCCCCATTGTAACTCCATAGATTTATACATCATCAATGTGCTATTTCAGGCTAATATATTGCAAGGACGTTGGGGTGGGGGCAGTTTATCAATGACTTTTTGTCCTCCTTTTTGTCATTAGTGCTATTTAAGAAGGCAAGCTATTTCTGTCAGGAGCTTCTTATAAATGTAATGGATTTTACAGTATAACCATAATAGCGCAGTATTATGCCTGTCCCTTCCTTGTATTAATTATGATCATATTTGCATTCAGAATGCAACCTTATCTGAATCCAATGCAAATTACTATCTTTGAAGGAGAAAAGCTCTAGCACAGCAATTGTTAGAGCTGTCCCTGGAGGTAATATGACATTATTGCACGTGCTACCGAAGGGCCAGAGCAAATACCTTCCTTGATCCACACAAATACATCTCGATCTCTGAAAACAGAAAATGTGCATTGTAATGTAGATTTTGGGGTTAGTCTAACTTTGTCTTTTTTTTTTTTTTTTNTACATTACCTCACTGGCATTCAGTCAGTATTATATAAGAACATAACAAGATTCATTTGAGCATATCTTCCTTTTCAAATCAGTCAAAATAGGGAGTAAACCATTTTTCATACATATTACTTTTACTAGGAGAGAATTAATAGTTACTCCTTTGATTGGGATCTTTCCAAAACAACCTGGTATTTTTCATCTACCTACCTCACAAGTGACAGATACATAAGTCTTTGCTATTTCCTGGGCTCCTAAGCCAGCAACATTAATTCTCGAAGGCACCAGCTCTGGGATGAACTGGAAAGGCACTTAAGTACATTCTTAAAGGCCACTTATTCAGTGAGATTAAAAGTATGGCTTAAGTCCATTTCAATAAGAAGGAATTAACTCCAACTTCAAGACCAGGTAACCGAGCATGCTTGTGTTTGGTCAATTAACAGACTATTTCTCCTATTAAAAGCACATGCATAAGACCCCTCTTCAATCTTGACCTTTGAGTCATATGGGCACCAGAGGACCAGGATCCTGCCTGGAAATATGACTGTCCATGACCTGTTCACCTGGGACATGGAGAAGGCTGAGGTACTCAATGACTTCTTTGTCTCAGTCTTCACTGGTAAGGGCTCTAACCACACCACCCAAGTCACAGAAGGCAAAGGCAGGGACTGGGAGAATGAGGTACTACCCACTGTAGGATAAGACCAGGTTCATGACCAGCTAAGACAACTGAAGGTGTACAAGTCCATGGGACCTGATGAGATTCATCCGCACATCCTAAGGGAACTGGCAGATGAAGTTGCCAAACCACTATCCATTATATTTGAGAAGTCATGGCAGTCTGGTGAAGTTCCCACTAACTGGAAAAGGGGAAACGTAACCCCCGTTTTAAAAAAGTGTAAAACAGAAGACGCGGGGAACTACAGGACAGTCAGTCTCACCTCTGTCCCCAGCAAGATTGTGGAGCAGATTTCCCTGGAAACTCTGCTAAGGCACATGAAAAATAAGGAGGTGATTTGGAGATCCAACACGTTTTCACTACGGGCAAATAGTGTCTGAAAAATTTAGTGGCCTTCTACGACGGGGTTACAACATTGCTGGATAAGGGGAGAGCAACAGATGTCATCTACCTAGACTCGTGCAAAGCATTTGACACTGTCCCACAAGACATCCTTGTCTCTAAATTGGAGATACATGGATTTGATGGATGGACAACTTCGTAGATAAGGAAGGAGCTGGATGGCTGCGCTCATTGCAGTCACTAGCTTGATGTCCAGGTGGTGAGCAGTGACAAGTGGCATTCCTCAGGGGTCAGTATTGGGACCGGTGTTGTTCAACATCTTTGTTTGAGACATGGATGTTGGGATTGAATGCACCCTCAGGAAGATTGCTGACGACACCAAGCTGTGAGGTGTGGTCAACACACTGGAGGGGAGGGATGCCATCCAGAGGGACCCGGACAGGCTTGAGAGGTGGGCTCATGCAAACCTCATGAAGTTCAACATGGCCATGTGCAAGGTCCTACACCTGGGTCGGGGCAATCCCAAGCACAAATACAGGCTCAGCAGGGAATGGGTTGAGAACAGCCCTGAGGAGAGGTACTTGGGGATGTTGGTTGATGTGAAGCTCAATGTGACATGGCAATGTCTGTTTACAGCCCAGAAAGCCAACTGCATCCTGGGTCACATCAAAAGAAGTGTGGCCAGCAGGTCGAGGGAGGTGATTCTGCCCCTCTACTCTGCTCTCGTGAGACCCCACCCAGAATACCGCATCCAGCTCTGGAACCTCCAACATAAGAAGGACATGGACCAGGTCCAGAAGGGGGCCAAAAAGATGATCAGAGGGTTGGAGCACCTCTCCTATGAAGACAGGCTGAGATACTTGGGGTTATTCAACCTCGAGAAGAGAAGGGTCTGGGGAGACCTTATAGCAGCTTTCCAGTATCTCAAGGCTGCCTACAAGAAAGCTAAAGAGGGACTTTATACAAGGGCATGTAGTGATAGGATGAAGGGGAATGGCTTCAAACTAGAAGAGGGTAGATTTAGATTAGATATTAGGAAGACATTTTTCACTGTGAGGGTGTTGAGGCACTGGAACAGGCTGCCCAGAGAAGTTGTGGATGCCCCATCCCTGGAGGTGTTCAAGGCCAGGCTGGATGGGGCTTTGAGCAACCAGGTTTAGTGGGAGGTGTCCCTGCCCATGGCAGGGGGATTGGAACTAGATGATCTTTAAGGTCCTTTCCAAGCTAAACCATTCTATGATTCTATGATTCCATGATGCTAACTGCTGAAATAAGCAAATCAGAAGGTCGCCGACTTCAAAAGTATATAACTTCATCAATTTTTTATGCTTCATAGAAGAGAAGTGCATAGGCTATGCAAAACTTAAAAAATTCCAGTCTTTCTGCAATCTTTGCCCTTCAAATGAAAACAAAAATAAAATCTGGAAAAAAAAAAACCACAAAACAAAACCCCAAAGTAGAGATTTGTCTTCTGCAGGGGAGATTTATTTATTTCTTCACTAGGACATTTTTTGGAAAGGGGCAAAGTGTTGATACTTCATGGAAGAATTATGTACTGCGATGTTTACAGTTAAAAACTGGACAAATTCTGAGAGAAAATATTAGAAATATGTCCAGTGATATTGGTTTGTGTAAGCTGAAGATCATCTCACTAGAGATCTCTGATTTCCAAGAGCAAACAGTGATACATTACATGTCAGGGCCTTCAGGGCACCAATAGGGCCTGAGCACCTGCTCCCTATTGTCACCACCACCACCTTTCATGGGCTCACAAGAACATTTCAAACCAGCGTGGAGCCATCCACCTCTGCTCCAGTGATGCCGCAGCAGTGCAGGTCCCTCAGGGAGTGGCCAGCCCTCGCTGCCCCCTGACAGTAAGCAGGCAGAGCTGGCAAGAATTAGATTCCTAAGTTGTACGTGTGTCTGCTGCATGCTGCACACCTGTCCATCAGAACAGTTTCCCCTAAAATGGTACCCCTCTTTTGCCATTCTCATGAACCACTAGAAAATTCTCAGTTGGTAAGGACCTCATGGTGCTCTGAGGTACCTTTGCAAGCTTACACCTGAGGGACAGATCCTGAGGACATCGATTCAATATCTTCACAATACCACTGGAGTTTTCCAGCTGCTTTTCAACCATTAAGGCTCCATTCATAAGCTGATCACTTAATGAAAGAAAAAAGTCAAAGAGCAAAAAACAGTTTCAGAAAATGACATAGATGTATCTGTACTGATTGATAATAACAGTTTTCAAACATTTAAAAAAAAAAATCTCATTTTTTCTTATGTATATACAGAGAAAGACACGCACACAAAGAAAATATACAAACATAGGCAAGTGGACTCAGACTTTCTTTCCCAAACAACAAACCAGGCTGCTTGAGGCTTTCCAAATTCAGTCAGATGCCCTTTGCATTGCACAGCTTCCCGGACCCATCTGTACAAGCTTCTGTCACACAGCCATCCTCAAAGTGCATGTATTAAAATTTAAGCTAGGTTGTTTACAAAATAGTTCCAAGCCTGTCCCTTTGTGGAAGTACTGGTTTGCAGAACATCTGTTGCTTTCAATAGTCAATACAGAGCCATTTGTTTCATCTGAAAGCAATAGCATTTCCCCGTGCTACAACCATGGTCCCATGAATCAAAGGAGATATGTTAAGACCATTCAGGCATTATTAATCTTTTATCTGGGGACTCTGTCTTCCTCTGATCACATATTTATCAGCATTAATTTTGGCTTGATTTTTAATAGCATGTTCTCTGAGATGATTTCCACTGAATAGGCAGGCACTCAGAATCTGAATGGGTAGAACGGCTCAGAGTGGATTTATCAGTGCTTTTGGCTTCATTTCTGTATGTCCAAGTTGATCCATTGTGTTGAAAGAGCAAATAACTAGCAACTGTGTCAGCTTCACTTTGGCTAGCATCAATTTCTCTGAAAAGGAGTTTCAGGAAGCAACGCCAGCCTGGCCCATAGTGGTTTACTCCTGTTTTTCTTAAGCTTGCTCTTTTTTTCTCTTTCAAGTTTTGTTGGTGTTAGTCAGAATTCAATGTAAACCGAGAAAAGGTTTATATTAAGTATTACTTAAGTTACATCACTGCAAAGACAAGGCAGACTAAGGGTCAGATGTGCAAAACATGATTCAAAAGCATTCTTGCTGAGATCTTTTATTTAGAGATTTCTTTCTTATCCATCTCACATTTCCAGAAAGCAGCAGGATTACTGAAGATGTTGGAAAAGCATGAAATTAAGGGCTTGATTTTTCTCTTGGACAACTTTGTAGAGAAAGTTCTGTTCTTCTTCCACTACAAAGCAGTTTCTTCAGGTCTCCAGTGAACTTACATTGCATGAGAACACCTTGCTGTTGTGCTGAAACGTGGTACCGGATTAGGCATTTAAGAAATGCCAATAGATTGTGCATAGGTACCTTTTAGCTTTTTCACAGACCTAGACCATTAAATGCACAAAAATGGTATTAAGGCAGTGGTCACACAATTAGAATAATGAAATAAGGGCCTTTAAAAGTCACATTTCAAGTGCTTATGTTAGTTTGAAGGATTCTTGCTGCTGTAGTATTTTCTGCTCACTTGACTTCACAATGGAAATCCTCGTAATCATCATTCATTTCAGCTGCCCCAGTCATTTCACCTGAAGCGTAGAAATCATTCTGCTTGCTCTCTCACGCACATATCAGACTGCAGAGGTTGTGAGAGGAGTGCTGTGTGATTCCACCAATAAAGGAGAAGAAATAAGATACCTGGAAGGAAACCGGACTCACTTCTTGATTGGAACAAATGTTAAAAATACGTAATTTCCACCAGCCAATAATTTGGAAGAAACACAGCCCATGAAGTTTCTCTTTCAATTTGTGATTTTTAATATTTGTTTCTGAACTACTACAATTTAAAATGAATGAATTACTTCAGAATGAAGTATTCAGAATGAATTACTTCAGAATGTAAAAATAGGAAGACTGCTATTTCATAGATATATTTCTTGAAACATTTTTTCCAATGACAAAAACTGTCAAAGCCAACTCACTCTTGTCACAAGCAAGAAAATCAGTGAAAACAGATTTGCAGGAAATTTTCAATTTTATTTGGAAAAAAACACCACCTGGATTCCCTTCTTGCCAGTACCTCAACTTCTATAGGCTCTAGATTCATCAAAAGACCCGCTAGTAAATACCATTTTCCAGAGGGAAGAGTTTAATCCAGGGGAGATGGCACGCAAAGCCAATTCCCACTTTGTGTAGCATGTATAGTGGTTGGCTACAAACGCAGTCTCCATTTTCTCATGAGCACAGATGGCATCTCTCATGGATGTGAGTAGGGTTGAGGACGCAACATAATGAATATTGGACCATTCATCCTTCCTGAACAGCAGCCACTCACTGACTGCCTGTGAAGTGATTTAGCTTTTCAACTACTTTCACAGAGCAGCACCTCGCAGGCATCATACAGGCCAGCATTTACCAGATGCAGTATAGTGCAGGTACACTGGGACCAGTGAGCTCCCGAAAACCATCATGGAAAATCCCGAGGCACAGACTGTGGTTCTGGACATGTTCAAATTAGTTAATTAATGAAGCTGAGCACTGCAAAGCTTCAGCATTTCAGAATTCTGAAAGCAAAATGACCAAAAGCTCTTTCACTCCTGTTTATCCATTCAAAAAGTTAAGTTTTTGTTTCTAACTTAGAAAAGTCCAAAAAGTCAGTGGCTTTCTCCATGAAACTTTATTTTTCAGCTGAGACCCAGTGGCAGAGCTGCAAACTGAATTAAAGGCTAGGAGGAGGAATGAATTGTCTCCATGTTATAACCATTTGGATTTGTAGCTACAGAGGCCTTTCTGAGAGGAAAAAATGGCAACTTAACTTATGATTCATCGTATTATTATGAAAATGGGGAGAGAAAGAAAGTGATAGCTTGTTCATTTTTCAGATTTCCATTGGCAATTTTATTTTGTTGTAAATATATCTCCTTCCCACATCTGGCTCAGAAACCAGCTTGTTAAGTACTCAAAATTGCTGTAGGGTAGAGAAACCTGTAGGTTATGAAGAAAGAAGCCCTTGTGGGTTTCTGTGCTTGCCAGGAATAACAAAGCTAGAAAAATAGATCTCTTAGGGTAGGGTTGAGGTTGAGAAAGTATTCCCTTCTAGGTATAAATATGAGGTTGCTTTACTTTTAAAAATCACAAATATATGTGGATTTCTGAGTATTTGTAACAAAAGGTCATCAGTAATCTTTAGGAAAGTTATCTAATATTTTACACTGTAGAGCTACTATACAAGTAGCATTACTGATTCTCCATCTGGATGAACAAGTTCACAAAGAAAGATTTACAGAAATTGAACAAGATAACCACCTTCAGTACCCTGTAGCAATCTATAAATCCAGAAACTGATTTTATATGTGTTTGGTTTGGGTGTTGGGTTTTTTTTCTCCCTCAGTATTCATCCTTCACCTTAAAGGCCACTGTCAAATGCTCTGAATTTTTTGCTGTCTGTAGGAGTTGTTAAAGCTAACTTCAGGGTTACCGCTTTAAATGTCTCATGCTGGAAAATCTCTTATTTCCTTATCTCCTGATATTTCCTCTCCAAATTCCATTGATGAAGTGTGTACTGATCCTTAATTAACAGAAGCGTCTTTACTGGAGTGAGCAACATGGTTTCTAGACGGGTAAGCATTAGTTGGCTTTTCCCCAAAACACTGTTTAAAGTTGGATTCTTCTTGACCTAATAGAAACACCTTAAAAGTTTATTTGCATGGATAAAATGATATGATGAATAAAAAATAAAATGCATGATGAATAAAAACATAAGCCAATAGCCAAGGAAATTATCTGGGTGAGTAGCAAAGTTTAAAAACTACTGAAGTGCAGTTGGTCTCATTCAGAAGAAAGAAGTCTGACTCAAGAGAAGTCAATTGGGAAAATAGCAAGCCACCACTGACAACGTGCAGGAAAGATGGAAGAGCAAAGAGGGAATATGGACAATAATGGCCAGATGTAACACAAACCTGATGAAGTTCTCTAGCTATTACAGAAACAGGAAGTTATGTGTGAATTAGTAAATCCCAAGACAAGTTGAGCAAAAACTAAAAAGAGGAACAATAGAAATAAACTAAAAGAATTCTTTGAATAATCGCTTCCCGCCATTTCACAACAAAGTTATACACTTACTAATCCGGGTTCAGAAATTTCAAGTAGTAAAGACAGGCCACGAACAGAGACTCAAGATGAACAGAAGTATAAGAAGAGAAGCTGGAACAAACTGGTGAATAGAACAGCAACAACTCACTAGGACTGGCTGGTACCTATCCAAAAACTCTGCAGGTGCTGAAGATAGAAGGGATTTAACAGCTAATGAAATATGCATTCTCTGGTTAAAATGAGCAGCTATATTGGAGGCCTGCAGGGTAGCAAATGTTCTAGGTCTAAAAAAGTTAGTAGGGATCTGGGGAATTACAGATCACAGAGCTTTATTTCACTATCAGTTAATCTTGTCAAAACAATAATTAAAAATGGTCTTTTAAAAAAAACAGCCTTATAAAACACCTCAAGGAACATGACAGGACCAATGTATGGTAGAACCCCGTATCTTTAATATGCATAAAATCACTGAAAGATGAGAATGGCGAGGCAGGCAAATTTGCAGATGGCAGAAAATTATTTAATTTGACAAGACCAGGGAAGATTGTAAGGTGTTCTGTGGGGACCTCATAAAGATGTGCTAGTGAGAATCATAATGTCTAAAAATCAGTACTGGCTGATATCCAGGAGCAATTACTGAAACAAACAGCTAAACTATTTGCATGTATAGTTACCCTGAGCAATTTGCTGACCCAAATTGGTTTTGGAGCCAAGAAATCTACAGGATTTTTTTATTTAATGAAAGTCTGTATACACTATGAAAGAAAGGATTATAAGATCTTTTGGTTTAAGGTATAGAGCAATTATTAACACCAGGACCTACAGAGCAGTAATTTTTGTAGCAAGTCTTCATCCCTCTTCAAGAAGCGCAAGCAGGAAGATCCAGATAGCTAACTAAAGGCTGGTCAGCTTCACCGCAGTCCCTGGGAAGATGATGGAGCAAACTGTTGTCATCGCAGGTGCAAAGTCCAGCTGGCCGCAGTAAACAGCAGCATCCCTCAGGGGTGGACTCTGGAGCCCATATTGTTTAATGTCTTCTCTACAAATCCCTACGGCAGGACAGAGTGCATTCTTAGCAAGTCTGCAGGCAACGCTAAATCAGGAAGAACGGCCAATATGCTAGAAGGCAGAGTTGCTACTCAGAGAGACCAGGACAGGCTGGAGAAATGGGCAAACAGGAACCTTATGAAGTTCAACAAAAATGTATGCAAGATCTGGGATGGAATAACCCTATGCAACAATACGACAGGGAGGAGATTGTCTGGAAGGCGGCTGTCTAGATAAGGACCTGCGGGTCTCAGTAGGCAGCAAGCTGGACGTGAAACACCAGTGTGCCCTAGGAGTAAAGAAGGCCAATTGCATCCTTGAATGTATTAGCCAAGATTGTGGCAGGCAGGTCAAGGGAGATGATTATTCCCCTCTGTTGAGCACTGGTGAGACATATCTGAGGTGCTATGTCCAGTTCTGGACTCCCAGTGCAAGAAAGACACGGACACACTGGAGCAGGTCCAGCAAAGGGCCACCAAGCTGATCAGGGGCTGGAGCACATGATATAGGAGGACAGACAGTCAGAGTTGACTTTGTTCTTCCTGGAGATGACAACAATCAGGAGAGACCTGTATTGCTGCCTACAGCTACCTGATCAGAAGATACAGAGAAGGTGGAGCCAGACTCTTCTCAGAGGTACACAGCATTGGGAAAAAAGTCAATGGGCACAACTTGGACCATGGGAAATTCCAATTACATATAAGGAAAAATATTTTTATCACAAGAGTGGTCAAATACTGGAACCAGTGTCCAGAGAGCTTGTGGGTTCTCCATCCTTGGAGATGTTCAAGACTTGACTAGGCACATCCCTGAGCAACCTGATCTAATTAGACATCCTTTGAGCAATGAATTGGATTAGATGACCTCCAGAGGTCCCTTCCAACCTAAATTATTCTATGTTTCTGTGATTCTAATTGCTTTCAAAACTGTTCACCACTAGTAGTCATGAACCTTCCTTTGAAGCACCAGACACTCAGCTGTGTAAGAGATGGTATACCAGATACTTTACACCTCTTCAGATCCCACAGCCTGTTCTAATTGAGTGAGTAGTGCAGGGCACAGAGGTGTGCTAGCAGTTTGCCTGTATGCAAAGGTAGGCAAGGTATGCAAGGTGCCCGTGACTGAACATGAAAGAGTCCACATGGAGCAGCACACTGACAGTAAGACGGCTTTAAAGCTTACCTCAAAAGATAGTAAAGACTTAGCCCTGAGGCATCTTCTGTCTAATCCCATATGGCTGTTCCTGTCTGTTTACCAGAAAAACTCTTCTAGTGGGATTTTTAAACAAACAGCACCATAGTTTGAAATAAGGGAAAAGAAATAACCAGGCACAAAGAAATTCAGACCTTCACCATTTTGTCCAGGTATCATTTGATGGCCTGTCTTTGATGAAGCTGTTTTTGTTACAGCATCTCAAGTTGAAACTGTATTCATCCTATTATTGAAAAATCACATGTACATTTTCAAATGTATGGAGGCTGAAAGGGAGAAATGGTTGAATACATTAAGATAATTTAAAATGCATATATTAGCAATTTCTTTGAAGATGATGTCTCTAATTTTTGTACTGACATTTCAAGTATGATATAGTTGCATCAATCTCAAGAGGCAATTTAGAGATTTAACATTAATTCCTAATTAACTGGTAATGTTTCCTTATATTTTTATGAGCTCATTTCCACTGATATGCAATTGTTTATCTGTACTTGGGTTCCTGTTGTGACACAATTCAAAATGTTTCTCTAAGAATACAGTTTAATAATTGTTCTGGAGAGTGAAAATTATTATGGACTATGGAATGGCAGGTTAGAGGAAAAATAAACTATAAGCAAAGAGCAGCAATATTGACAAGGTGTCAGTATGGATCAGAACAAGGCAGAGGCGTATTCCAGTTGGGTGCAAGAAATGCTGCTCAATTGTTTGAAATCTTCCATAACTATGTGAAGGGGTCAACAGCATGTTACAGGTTATATTAGAACAGAAAACATTGCAAGCACTAATGAAATAGAGGGAAGAGGAAACAAAAAGAATGAGAAACAGAATAATGAGGTCAGGTTTTAAATATGTAGACTGATGCCTGTGAGGGGAATAATTCAAAACATAGATATTCACTTGTGTGGAATATTTTAAAATATGTAGAGTTAAAAATATTCTAACTTGTGCCTGAAGATCAAAATAGGTATCTGCTTGCAATACAATATTGCCATATAAAACACTGTGATTGTGAGGAGCGATAGTCTTGTAACACATGTCAAGGGGGTAAAATCATCTGTTTATCACAGTCACAAACATCAGCTACTACACAGCATACAAATCCAAGCACTTCTGCAGAAGAAAGATGTCTGTGAAGGATTTTTGAGAAGAGAAAAGAAGAGGAGGTGATTTGGATGCTTCTATTAGGTGAAAAGCTACTGAAAGCAGACTACTATTAATGGGTTTTATAAACCCTCCCTTGTCTTTGCAACTGGAAGACATGAGGACATACTAGGAGACACAAAAAACAGTATTTCAGGTAGGGCTACACAGCTAGATGTGCTTAAAATAAGAACCCTTTTCTCTTTCTCAGACCTTTGACAAACACAAAATTAAACCTGCAGTCCACATGTATTGACATTTTTAGTTCCCGAACAAGTATTTCTCAAGCATGTATCCCATCTAATATGAGACAACCTATCAATGACCTTTCTCCCTTCCACCACCTTTCCAAACCCCAATTTTTTTATGCTGTTGATTACAGAAACATGTAAGAGACTTTGAGAGGACTGTCTTTGTTAAGTCTTAAGATGAGCAGCCTAAAAGGGGGATCTTATTACTGTCTTCAACCAGCTAATGGGTGGCTAGAGAAAAGACAGAGCCACACCCTTCTTGAAGGTACATAGTGAAAACAATGACAGGCAAGAGACATCCCTTGCAACAAGGCGAATTCTGGTTAGATGTTAGGAAAAAATCTGTGAGACCTCTTCCTTCAAGATATTCAGAACTTGACTGGTGAAGGCCTTGAGCAATGTGATGTAACCTGTACCTGACTTCAGCGTAGGCCCTGCTTTGAACAGGACTTCTAGAGAGGTCCCTTCCATCCTAAGTTATTCTGTGGTTCTAGCAAGCATCTGGAGGAGAAACCCACACACCTGATACCCTTCATAAGCCAACAGTGTTCACAGGGTTAAAGTGAGTGACGTATCTGGCAGCAGACATGGCTCCAGTTCAGCAGACAAGTACGTCAATCGCTGCAACTCATTGCCAGACTTTGTGTTTGCCATAGCTTTTTCATTAATGTATCCAGAGTAGGATTCTGTCTTTTTGCCATGATGATGGCAACAGGATTTGAAAAGTGATCATACAAAGCTAACCTCCATAGGTAAAGAGGAGTACCCCTTTTGCTGTCTGTCTTCAGGCTTATTTTGCTGATTTTTAATAAGATCTTCTTAAGCCAGAAAAAAAAAAATAGTTTATTTGACAAACATGTGGTCCGTTTTCTCAGTGAGGACTTCCTATAACCACTTACAGCTTACTTATACTTCCTTTTTTCTCCTATTGATAACCTTCTGATTTGCAGGGGCTCAGCTGCCATAAGGTCTTATTAATAAGAAGATTCACAATACAAATCTGAGATACTTTTGCTGATTTGAAGGAGCTTGTGGCAGTAGCGATAGCAAATTTTACTCACATGTCACAAGGCTAATATACAACCATAAAATTAGCCTCTCCTGCCAAATGGCAAGGGCTCTGCCTGGTATCAAGCTGAATTCAGCACAACACTAAAAAGGCGTTTGCAGGCAAATGCTCTAAAAACCAAATTGTTATAGGTGTATTAAAATAGCATCAAGTGTTCTATACAAAAGTGGATTTAACAAAGAGCAAGAAAAAGCTCACAAATCCTTTAGCCACCACATTCAAGGACAATTTATACCACTCACACGTATAAATACAAAAGCCCATATTAAAATAAGGGCAAGGTTGATTCACAAGCCCATGAGGACATTTGTGTTATACTAGAAGTGAACTACGGAGGTGACATGGGCTTAAAGCGGTAAATAAAGTGATTTCTTTGCCATGTTTCTGGCACAGTAGGGGTTCTGGTTTTGTTCCTTTTTATCTTGTGCAGCTATAGCAGCTAAATCCCTTGTTGTTCCCACCACCACAGCAGGTACATAGACAGGAATTTTGCAGTGGTTTCCTGCCGAACCCAGCCTCCCACTCCCACAGGTGCAGGAATGGGGCTTGGAAGCCCCGGGCACATCTGACAAGAGCTTACGATGACAGGAAAGGGAGAGAAAGCTCAGCTGTCATTCCTCTGCTGCTGGAAAAGGGATATTAATGGTGGAAAACGGGAGCCAGGGTGTTATAATTTAAGAAACCCACAACAATTTATTGTCATTTAGGCAATTATTCTATCACCCAATGACCCCTCCCCACCAGGGAAGGGGAATCGGGGAAAAACGAGGAAACACAAGCGCTGAAATATAAATAGATTTAATAGGATAAGACTAAATAATTAACATTTATAATACTAAAGAATCAGTATTGAACCCCATACCAATATAAAATATTCAAGTCTTATATTCAGCCAATTCTATCAGTAGGAAGCTGTGCACCCCCAGCAGTGGACAGCAAATGTCAGACACTGTGAGCGCTACGGCTTTGGGAGGAAGGGAAGGGCTCAGGGCTTCGGCACTGGGGCAAGAAGTTCTCTGGATCGCTGCCATCGGGTGAGAGACAGAGTACTTCACAGCAAGCTTTCTAATTTATATTGAATGTGACATTCATGGTATGAAATAATACTGTTGGCCAGCTTGTACCAGCTGCCCGAGTCTTGTACCAAGTGCTCCTCCTCATCCCCACACCTGGCAAGCTTGAAAACACTGAGACCTTGAAACCCACACACCATAGCTGGCTATAAAGTAAATATTTTTGCAAATTCAGACACTAGAGTGTTCTAAAAGTGCAGTTTTCCCAAGCATTAGAAGAGAAATTAGTCCTGTGTCACTCAAACTGGGACACAGGGTCAGACATATCATGCCACACCTTCTGGCATGGCATCAGATAGCCACACATCCCTGGACAACTTGGCGGTCTCAGTTGCACCTTGTAACTGCACTGTGCCAGCCGGGGACAAGGGGGAGAGACAGCCACAGGGCATGTCTTTTTTTCTGCATGGCAACACCTCAGCACAAGCTACAGAAGCAGCAGAGGCAATCAAAAGCTGAAGAGAAGGGAGGGTGCAAAGTGAATGGAACGAGGAGGGCAGCTAGCTCAGGAAGCAGGACAGCAGTGTGAGGGTGAAGGCTCTGCTTACTAGAAGAAGAATACTGCTGAGTAAGAGGGAGGCACTGGGTCAGAAAGCCTGTGGGATTGACAGAAAGACCAAGCTTGAGGTGCCCACCGCGAGGAAAAAGCAGGTTTTGATGGCAGCTGTTGATGATGGCTCAGTGCATCAGACCTCAAGGGTTGCTATATAAGCAATGATCTGCTGACTGCCTTGAGAAGCTCAAAAAGGAGAAACTAAAGCAGCACGAAAGTAAGGCACAAGAATAAGGAAGAATAAGCCCGCCTTTTGTTAGAGTATTGTGAAGCATTCACCATCTGATACAAGTGTACTCTGGATGAGTGGTCTGATATGTTTCTTCTTATCCAACCAAGACACAATTGGCCACTCTTACAACTGCCCATGAAAACTAATTTTTTTAAAAAAAACTATGAATCTATTGATATTTTGACAAACAAAGGATAAGTTGAAATATTGAAAAAAGATTGTAGTAAAAGCTTTTGCTGGCTGGATTCATAAATTTGCTGACATTTTTCTACCTCTTGTACATACAGTTAATGCACTGTGGGCTCAGAGCACTCAGAGACCGGTGGTGCAGATCTCCGCACAGGAAAATAGTACACTGGCAGGAGTCTGTAAGAAGGTATTTTATCTCCTTCCACATGCCTAAAATACCAGTGAAAGGCCCCAGGAATCCTGTACGCAGCACATGGATGAAAGAAAATGGAGCCGAGTCATGGTTCTGCTAGTCATGCTGTAAAATTTGTTAGACTATTTCTTCCAGTAGTATAAAATAGGGTTGTCCCTAGGCCACCCTGGTAGATTAATTGGCTTATTTGCTTTAAATCAAGGAGACACAGCCAGTTTCTTGGCCTTATTTTTTCTCTGCAGTGCTCCTTACACACTGCTGCATCTGCATGCAGCTGGGATGGGGTGGGAAAGGTAGCCTCCAGTTAATAGAGAAGAAAACAAGAGGCCAGCTCAGTTCCTATAGAAATCAGCAGAAGTAATGACACTGACTCCAATGGGCCCTTAATTATCAGGAAAAGAAGGCTTTTGAAGAGATAATTACTGCTACAGGTCTCAGAGTATTATTTAATTACCCATAATGGTAATCACAGCCACTATGCACCATTTCATTCTTCCATTCTACAGTATATATCAAACACTTTGCAGAACTGTGAGCACAGGAACAAAACACAAACAAGTGTAAGGAGGTCTAATTAGTGAGCTGATGTCTCAATCACTCACCAGGCTGATCATTATTAGACTTGGTAATTTCCCTGGTTAGTCTATTGCAATTTCCAAAAGAAAAGAAAAAAAGAAAAAGGACACAGTGTCCTCAAAACAAGGGACAGATTCTGCCACACTTACTCCTACTGAACAATACTATGTCCCACAAGCTCTTCATGTAAATCAACTGAGAAAAGGGATTTGACATTCCTTACAAGTAACAGGGGCTTCAGTAAAACACGTGCCTTGCAAAGTATAACACAGTGTGAGTGGTGGTGGAAGAATAAATCCTGCATAAAGGTATATCATCCTTAATGATCTCTTTTTCACGTGACAACAGTGATCTCGCTGGCCACCTGGACATGTGGTATGCAAATTCAGAAGTACCAGTGTGAGAACATCAGGTCTTGAGGGCAACCTGTCCTAATACTTGACATGCACAAAAGTATTTCTGTATCTCTTTGACATGACGGTACGATATAACACAGTTTAGAAGATCATTTCAACTGCTGCATGCCCAGTTTGACTTTAGGAGTGAAACAATAACCTCTTTCACAACACTTTTACATCCTGCTTAAGGAAAAAGAAATGTTTTTCAAGCTCTGAATAGTTATAAGTCTGGAGAAAACTGGACCCTCAAGCTAAAGTGTTTATTCCTCCCAACCAATTCCCTAATTCAGTCTTATTCACCAGTTCAGAAGGATCCTGAATATCCTGCTATCATACTGAAGATAATTTCCTCGGCATTGCAAACAGAGCATTCAGAAGTCTCATTACAAAGAAGCTCTCTGAGCAGCGGAGCCCATAGCCTCACGCAGAATCTCAATTCCTTTTTTAATCTACACAAATAACTGAAAACCTTTCAGGCAACAACTTTCAAATTTTTTCTCCTTAGGTATTCGCTCAGCTGGAAATGTTAATCTCAAAACTCATGTTTCTATTTTCAACATCTTCTTGAGGGTTGTTTTTTTGGTGGGAGCTTCTGAGATAACACTATCTTTTTACAAATTAATCTTTGAAATCATTTTCCCAAAGAGTGTCTTTTTAGATTTCTTGCTGTTGTCACTTTCATCGTAACAATATCCTGATTTTAATCTCCAACTATGCCTTCTTTGTAATGGGATGCTTAAAGTTATACCACTAACCTTTTCAATAGATTAGGGAGTCAGAGGTAGGGAAATGTCAGCATTGAGTCTCTCCCTTATTTTCAGACATTCTGACAGCAGATAAATTCAGATTGCTTCTTTCCCTTTCAGGGATGTTTGGGATACTCAGAAATTCTTCCAGGTGTCAAGGATTAGACTCTGTATAAAATGCAAAACCTTTCTGATTCCCCTTTGGAACCAAACTGAGTCTGCTTAGGTGCGTGCAGAGCTCATCCCCTGAGAAAATACAAGACAGGAGGATGAGAGGTCACACTCTTTATGAGGAGAGACTCAAACTGTCCAGCTTGTCAAAGATACCTTTATCACTCCTACCATGTTTATACTCCTGTTGTTAAATAACAATGCCACTCAAAGGATCTGGATAGGGCTATTTGGTAGTGAGGTGAGTTTAGGTTGGATGCTGGTGAACAAATAACATTCCTAAAATCCTCATGTCCCCACAACATTGGGTTATAAGAAAGAGGGGCACAATTACAGCAAGTAAAGCAGGGATCCTAGTCCAGTGCTAAATAAAGACTCAATAGTCAATACCTCTAAAAAGCACTAAATCAGCAAAGCAAGATTATATTCTGCATGACAAGGAGCACAGCTCAGCTCCTGCTATCACATACTGGGACTGACACCTTGCCACAAGTCAAGACAGTATAGGGCGGCCAGTTTTCCAGTGTACCAGCTCAAAATGTTACTGACATTTAAAAGTCTACACTAATTAAAATACCTGTTTTTTCTAACTTTCTACAGTAGTAGTCTGGTTTTCCCACTGATATTTCATAGGAATGGATGGAGTCCCTCCTGACAGTCAGGGTCCTGACACCACCCTTTTCAGGGGCTCATGAACATTTTTTTTACATCAGTTTGCTAGACAGGGTCAGTAGCTCCATGGCTGTTTAACAGTAGAGCTGATAAAAGTTGCAAAAAGATTTTATGATATTGCCAGGGCTAATTTGTATGTGCAAGGGTTTGAGAATACATCTGGCATTCAGATGGATGGAAAGGCTTTTGCAACATCAGTCATAGAATCATAGAATCATAGAATGGTTTAGGTTGGAAAGGACCTTGAAGATCATGGAGTTCCAACCCCCCTGACATAGGCAGGGACACCTCCCACTAGACCAGGTTGCTCAAAACCCCATCCAACTTTCTTCTTACTTAGCAAATGGCTAAAGATATTTCATTTTTAAGGACAAAAAAAAAGGTAGACCTTTTATTTCATCAAGTAAAAAATCTTATTCCAGTGGTCTCTGTTTAGTCAAGGTTTTCACAGCTCTCTCTGTATGCTGGGTAGATTAACTCATTTAATTAAGGTTTTAAAGGGACAATGTCTGACAAAATAATTTTCTTATTTCTGACAAATTCATTCCTGCTTTCTGGCCTGGAAAATCCTGTTGTATTCTAGAATTCATACTTGTTTAGCCTTACTATTTCTGTTTGTTTTCATCCTGGCACCCAGTCTGACCTCTCATAGGTCTTGCATTGGAAAAGACAATAAATTATGAATCCATACCACTGGTAACACTAACATTGTTTAAAATGTAATTTCATTGCAATTGAAAGCTAAATATAACCCAAAGTTTGCTTTCCTGTGATGGAGATATAATGAATTATGCCCATTAATGAAAGAAATGGGCATAATTTTTTTCCATCTGGGAGGCCAAAACATTGCAAATCTGCCTCCCCAAAGTCCTCATACCCTACATAAGAAAAACTGTGTCCCTGAGAGTCAGCACAGCTTTGGGTATGAATAGGGTAAGTCTATGTCAGACATAGACAAAGGAATATAATGAATTTTGCTTTATTGAATTTTTGGGGAACAGTGGCTTTTAGCCTTGCTAAATTCCAGATGCAAAGTTGTTCTGAGTTCTCCAGTGCAGTCCTCCACTCTGCAGCACAGGTACAGTTTCATGCTGAGGGCAGAACATACCAAGGCCATGGGTTTTGCTGAATGCCTGTACAGCTCTGTGCCACCAGCTGCTTAAAAGCATTTGAAGATTGCTGGCTTATTCACAGAGGTGGCTCTCCCTTCATATAGGACCATGTTACTGGTTATTACACTTTGAAAANATGGCTCTCCCTTCATATAGGAGGAGACCTAGTAACCATGTTACTGGTTATTACACTTTGAAAAAGATATTCTAATTTTTTTTATTTTGACTGAAGGTCTCTGCTGCATTAAATACAGTTTATGTCCTGCTGATACCATAATATTATTAAACATTCCTAGTCAAATTTACTGCTGGTGTGGATGTGCCAAACCAGTTTTGTTGCTGTTTGAGAAAATGGTACACATTTGTCTATATGTTAAGAAGAAGATATGTATATGCTTTTTTCTATTAATTTTCCATGAAAATCAAGTCTACATTTTCCAATATGTTTCTCTCATCTGCAAAGAAAAGCATTTTCAGGATATCAGTGATGTCAAAGGTTTTGCAAAGTGAGGTGTTGACAGCTGGCCTCTTAGTAACAGTCCCTGCCTCTCCAGACAGATGTTTTCCTGCTTAAAGGTGCTAAGATTTATGCTTAGTACAGTAGCATGTAAACTGACCCAAGGGGGCTGATTGATACTCCAACCCACAGGTATTATATTTCAGACCCAGTGAGTTTTGAGAAAGGCAAGAAAATTCTTCCCATCTGGCTACGAAGACAGAAAATTCACACACAAGGGCTTGCAAACTGATGCTTTCAAAAAAAAAGAGTAAAGTCCAACCCAGATAACTATCAAATGCAGGACCCCTCCATCTACTTTGGGAACAGATCTCCCAAGAGAATCATCATCATAGAAGCACTTTAATGGTGTTTATTGCTGCATTCATATATTTTTGCATTAATACATTCCCAAAGTATTTTGAATTACTGTTCCAGTTCCTTGTGCCCTTGGTGGATCCGTTTGACATTTAAAATTCAATCTCTATTGAGGATGCACATGGATGAAATTTATTACATAATGAATATGAAAGGCAATAACGCACAAACTTATCCCAACAGTGTCTTTATCCTCCAAAGTGAGATTCAGATCCATGTAAGGCAAGGTGGAAAATGTTTGCCAAATACTAAGTGACAAAAAACTTCCTCTCCCTCTTTAAATAATTTGCCAATAGATGAAACTAATTCTCATGAGAGGTTGTCTGTTATTTACCATAATCATTTGGGACTTTTTTTAGATCAAAACAAATTGATTGGGAATCTAATTGTTGATGCTGGAAAGCACGAAAATATCCTTTTCTTGATTGATTTCCACACTGCTCCACTGAGTGAAAGTGTTAACACAACACAGGCAGGGAACACAGAAAAGATTAGTAATGTTCTGCCAAAGTTTTCATCCAGAAAGAGCCCCATATGTCTTCAGTCTAATTCATCTTTCATTTTAGATCAAGATAATTTAACTAGGTGGAAAAGTAACATGAAGAAACCACTAATAGGACTAAATGCTATTCTTATCAGCCTCTTTGCACAGTCCTATCATCTGCCATTGTATCTTTGCAAATCTCAGTATTGCAAGATCCTCCTGCAGGTCTTCATATGCAGCAATAATTTTCATTATGTTGAATAATTTTATACTGTCATCAGATTTTGTTACCTCTTCATTCATGATGTTTTCCTGATCATTTATAAAAACATCGCGTGGCACAGATGAGAGTGGGACCTCATGCTCAATCTTTCTTTCTGCTTTGAAAACTATCAATTTATTTATTTTTGCTGTTTTCTGGCTTTTAAGTAGTTATTAATTAATGAGAGCACCTTTCTTTTTCATTCTTTGACTGTTTCATTTCTTTAAGAGCATCTGCTGACAGACCTTGCCAAAGCTTTTTCAAAATTCAGGTACACTAGATAAACCAGACGCTCTTTTTGTTGCACCTCTTGAGCCTTTCAAAACTAAAGATTTTGTAAGGTTTTCTTCTCTTCTACAAAATTCTAATATACTCCTCATAATTATATTAAATTTTTTTGTGTGTCCATTCGTTTTATTCTTTGCTATTATTTTTACCATGGTGACAGATATCTTCCTTCCTAATATGTAGTTCTCTAGAACATCCTTAGACTCTATTTAAACAAATTAGTACCATTTTTGTCTCTTCATATTTTTCTGGTACTGTCCTTCAGTAATCCTTCTATGCTTATGCCAGCTATCAGCCCCATGGACTCTCTGGCAGGCTTCCTGCTTCCGATGTGTTTTTTAAAGTCTTCTTTTTATGGCAGTTTAAATGCTTTTAGCAATTTTCTCATCAAAATCTTTTTTGGCTTGCCTTGTTATGAATTAACTTTTAACTTCCCCAAGTTCATGTCTATTTCTACTTTCCTCATTTGAGCAGACTTTTAAAGATGTCGACTTGCTTTCAAGATCCTCCTTCTTTTGCTTCTTTTAGCATGGCATTTTTTTCTTTTTGAAGATCCTCTTCAAGTTCTTTCTGATTTATGATACACTTACTCTGAACCTAAAACATTGATTTGCGATGCACATTAACTCTGACACAAAAAATTAGTCTAAGCCTTCAGTCTCCATTCTTTCTGCAATATTTTTATGCTTTTAGCTGCTTTTTAGTTAATCATCTTCTCACTTTTGGGTAGCTTTACTATCATGCCAATTTTGGGTTTTTTTCACTTAACAGGATATTGAATCTGACTATGATATTATAGGTAGCTGATAATTATGTCTTAAACCAGTCCCTGTACATTGTCTAAGATTAAATCAGGAGCTGCTTTTCTACAGGCAGGACAATGTGCTCTAAGGATTATATCTAATGGTGTTTGCATACTTATCCAGTGCATCATGATGATATAACCTTTCTGAATCTAAAATGGACCAGGGAAGTTACAAAAATTTGATATTATTCATTTGTTTTCTTCTTTGCCTCAGTCTACTGACAAGGTCTCTCAGGCATATGGAGAAAGTTCTCATACCCCTTCTGGGAAATCAGCACATCTGACTGCCTCTCCGAAGTGCTGTACAGTACTGCCCGCAGCATGGGGAACAGAAGGAGGAAATGGAGGTCTGTGTGCAGTTGCAGAGCTACTGTCGTATCAGCGTGTGTTGGGATAGATTATGCAACTAGAGTCCTTCAGATAACTGGAAGAAACCTCATGTTTGCAGATCCTGGTATCTGCTGAACCGCCGATATAGTGTGGCACAAACAATCCAGGAAATTTCTGGAGTGCATTGATGACAACATCCCAACGCAGGTAATCAGGAAGCCAACAAGGGAAGATACCCTGCAGGACCTCATACTTAGAAACAAGAAAGAGCCAGTCAGGGATGTGAAGCTCAGGAGTAGCCTTGGCTGCAGTGACCATGAGCTGGCAGCATTCAGAATCCTGAGAGGAGGAAACAAGGCAAAAAACCAGATCACAACCCTGGTTCAGAGATATGCTTGGAAAAATCCCATGGGATACAGCCCTGGAGACAAGAAGGGTCCAAGAGAATTTGTTGATTCTCAAAGATCACCTCCAAACTCAAGAATGGCCCATCCCAACAAGCAGAGTATCAAGCAAAGGTGGCAGGAGGCCTGCATAGATGAAGAAGGAGCTCCTGACTAAACTCAAACATAAACAGGATATGCACAGGAGGTAGAAAGAGGGACAGGTGACCCAGGAGAAGTATAGAGACACTGTCCAGGTGTCTAAGGGATGGGATTAGGAAAGCCAAAGCCCATCTGGAGGTGAATCTGGTGAGGAATGTGAAAGGCAACAAGAAAGGCTTTTACACGTACATAAGTAGATAAAGGAAAATGAGGTAAAATGTGGGGCTGCTGCTGAATGGTGCTGCAGCCCTGCTGGCAAAGGACACTGAAAGACCAAGATTCTCAATGTTTTATTTGCCTCAGTCTTTCCTGGTAACACTGGCCTTTAGGAATGAATTCCAAGCTCCTGAGACTAGTAGGAAAGTCTGGTGAAAGGAAGACTTACCTTTGTTACAGGAGGATTAGGTTGAGGAACAATGGACATACATAAGCCGATGGGACCTGACGGGATGTACCATGAGCAGTAAGGGAGCTGCTCAGTGTCATTGCAAGGCCATGCTCAATTATCTTTGAAAGGTGCTGTGATAGGCTGTGCCATCTCCGTCCTTGGCAGTATTAAAGACTCAACTGCACAAAGCCCTGAGCAATTTGGCCTGACCTTAGAGGTGGTCCAACTTTGGGATAGAGTCCTTCCAAAGATCCTTCCCATCCATATGACTCTGTGGTAGGCAGCATTCCATGGTCGTTGGTTCTCCACATTCACTGCCACCACTGGTTACATTGGCTGTAATTCACACAGCTGTCACGTTTTGCTCTGCCCATTTGGGTGTGGAATTTCTACCCAGAGGAATCCCATGGTACGACTTGTTACATCATCTTATTTCATTTACGTTGTCTGGTACTTTCTGTAATTTATTCAGCCTCTTTCCCGGTGGAAATATCTACTCTGTCATTCCTATATAATTTGTGCACTCTCAGTAATGTCCTTCCGAAATTCTGCCTTCCACCTACTTTCTAAGATGCCTACGAAGTAATTTTTTCAATCCAGGCATTCTGTTTCACCCATTTTAACCTTCAGACTTAGAGTGCAAGTCTGTTGCCTCAAAAAGAAAAAAAAAAAACCAACCATGTTTAGGTTCTAAAAATTGGCCTCTGTATTTCAAAAGTGTCAAAATACCTCACAGATGTGCATGGGAGCTGCTGACAGTGATAATGGAAACAAATTCTTCAGGCACATAACTATGGACTTTAAGCATTCATGTTTGGCAGAACAGAGAAAATCAAACAAAAAATGAACAGAGATTTGTGCACATTGTTTTTCAGAGAATATCATTCTTTAAGTTAAGCTGTAAACTTGGCACACCATAGGCAATAAGGAGATGAGCTTTATGAAACATATGAGTCAAAACTAGCTCCCGCAAGTCTGGTTATAAGACTTTATGAAGCCTTGCTGAGTTTCTAGTTCTAAAAACGGATGTGCAACATCACCTTCCCAAAACTGGTTTGCTCATCTAGAAGTGACATGATTAGTAGGTAGTCAATAAATACATAGCATTTAAATATTTTTATAAAGGAAAAGGTTGATTTTTTTCACCTTGAAAACACATGCAGAGTTGTAGCTATTGTTTACATTTTAATATGCATTTCTATAATATATATTGTTTACAACAGCACTTGTTCATATAAAACTGGACTTTGTTAGCACAACCATAGTACTGTAAGACAATTTCAAAAAAGAAGAAAAAAATTTAATGGCAACTCAGCAGTAGCACAACATGCATAGAGTGCTTGTAAATAAAGACTGAGTCTACGGGCTCCAAGAAAGTGTGATTATAAGACTGATCAATATATTGTTCCAATAACTAATCAAAACTGATATTCCTTTCTGTGGCTGCCATAAACAAAACATAATTATTTTGACCAAGGTTTTTTGAATAAGACTTTTGTTGTTGTTGTTTTTCCGTGAATTCCTTATACCATACCATTGTGTTGCCCGACAAATACTTAGTGCGGGAATTCCATCCTGCTGTGATTTTTGTCTTTGCTTTTGTCTTTGCTTATTTGTTCTCACACACTGAGTGGAAGAATGCAGACTCACAGGAACTAATGAGATAATTTGTAAACCTGTCAGCAAAAGACATCAGAATTAATCTAGTGGTGGTCTGGTGAAAGGGGAGATGAGGATTGCCGGGGCCTCATTTCACCACTGCAGCAAAATCCTTATTTCTGCATCAAGCCAGGCTTTACTTGCATAGGCAAATCTCAGAACTTGAAGTTCCTGCTCTGCAGGAATACATGACTGCCAGCCAACATGCACCCACAGGAGGTCTGAAGTAACACCTGAATTCCCTCTTTCCCTAAATCCCACTTGGAACTTCCACATTTGCGCTGCATATTTCCCTCTTTGTGCTTCCTTGCCAGTAGTGCTATACAGGGTATAAACTCTGCAACAGATGTGATATTCCACCTCCAGCACTCCTTTTCATGAATGTCTGCTTGGGGCCTCCCTGAAGGAGACTTCTCAAGGATGAAATTGTGCCAAAACCCATAAGGGCTGTTTATTGCCATATTACTTTTACTCTATATGATTCTTAGCAACAATAGCACGTTTTTGAGAATGTATTAAGTGACAAAGCAGGACTTTATTACTAATGCTTTGTGTATTTTATTTTCTTTAGAGGAACTGAGGAGAGCAGTCCGTCATGCACCTTCGTGTTTGTTAGTTTTATTCTGCAGGGAAGTGAGAGGGATCTTCTACATCTGTTGTTATTCTTTGTTTTTCATGGGGGAGCAAGAAGTCTTGCTGGCTTTATTGTTGCTCTATTTTTCCTACTCACATAGTCAGGAGACACACCTGGGGAGAAGGCTATGAAAATGCATGGAAGCAGAAAGGCTATGAAAGGCAAGGGAGGTGGTTTTATAATAACCCATGAGGACAGCTTCCCAATGGGAACACAATCTTTGGAGGAGAAACTAACTACTGTATGAAACTTAAATGATGCTTGGATAATTCTTGTCTTACTTGTATTATGAGTTTCCAGGTAATTCATGAGCTATTATGAATAAGACCAATCTGTTTCTTTGTTCTATTACTTGGCATGCTTTATCAATATCTGGTTACATTGTTCTAAGTTGTTGCTGATCCCCGCTGGCCATCTGATGATTCATCAATGCTGTGCCAAGCAAAGGGCCATTGGGATACTCATAAATTTTTGCCTCACAGTGCCCAACCAGAAATGAGTTCTGTTTGACCTTAGCTTGACACAGATGCTCGGATACTTCATGTCTCATGGTACAACCACTATCTCTTCTAAGACAAGCTCACCAGAGACAGATGAGACTTCAGGAATTCTTGCAGGTTTGAATGACACACCTGCTGTATACTTGAGTGGACTGGTTTATTGACAACTCTCAGAATAATGTTTAAACCCCTCATGCCATGCCATATTCTCATTTTCTCAGTTGTTTGAAGACTGTCATAATAACAAGGATTAAAAAAAAACATTAATCATTATGATTTAATTAGAAACTTCACAGTTGGTTTATGCTTTAGAGAGGAGAAAGCTGAAGAGTTGATCCCTTGCCCTGTAAAAAATAAGTACCTGGGTTATGACTGAGGCAATGAGTTTGTCAAGGATAAATCTTGTCAAGCAAATCAAATGTGCTATTGCAGGAAAAGGTTTTGTGGGGTAAAAAAGGAAACAGTCGTTATCATATAAATTAACTTTAGTAAGGTTTTATGGGCAGAATTCACAGGAAAACAGCAACAGCTGTCAGAATTCTAGAAAACACGACCTTCAAGGAAGAACTGAACAAACTCAGGTTTCTTGGCACTAGGAAGAGAATGTTGAACAAGCTATATGAGAAAAATATAAAAATATTTGAAAAGCTGGTGCAAAAAAAGAAGGAAATAAACTGCTTCCCAAATACAGTCAGTAAGACAAGACACAGCTTAAACTGATGGATAGAAGAGTCCGGACAGACATGAGGAAAAATGAGAAAAACAAGGTTAATTAAACACTGCGATGCATATCTATTGGATGCATAAATGGTATCTCCATAATCAGAAAGTTTCAAGAACAGGCTAGACAAGAGGTGGTTAAGAATGGTACAATGTGATCCTGCCTTCCAAGATGCTGAGTAGATGGTATCTTAAGGCATCTCCTGACTTTTCAGTTGTATAATATATACCTTTGGCTTTAGGTACTGAAAATAGCTGAACTCTTTTTAGTAGAATACACTTTTCTTAAACAGTTCTGAACTGATTAAAAATATCTTAAGATGTCTTTCCTCCCAGATAAGTTATTTAATTAATGCTGCATTCTTGCATATTTTTATTCTGCTTTTGTTTAACAATTTCATTGTTTTTCAAGGGTCAGGTTGCTTTTGAGTAAGGACTTATTTTCCAAGTCATTAGTAAAGCTTTTAGAAAATATTTTGTATAAAATTTTGACAGTAAAACCAGCAGCTTCATGTAGGAATTACAGGAACCTACCTAGAGCTTTTACATCTGTAATTTCACTTATAAGAAAGTTTCAGAGACCTTAGGAGTTCTGTTTTTCACACTGAAGAAGTCATGCAAGGGCAGTGGGAATAAAAGTTGCCACCACAGCATCCTGTTAATTAGCTGCCACCTTGTTTTAAAGACAAGGTGTAGTTCAGCTACTTTACCTATCCTATTCATTATCTCTCTCCTGAGCTTGTAAAGCAACATGATAATGATTTCATTTGTATGATGGTGATAACTGTCCAGCAGGAGCAAGCCTGAGACCGTCAATTAATTTCCCGAAAGCCATCAATTACTTAATCGTAATGACTTAAACAGTGGGATTCTGCTGAGTCAGATACAATATTCATATTGTGCTGTGTTGTCTGGAGTCTTTATTAGGAAATGTTTGCATTATTTGTACATAAAATTCTGTGTATCTTGTATCATACTTCTATAAACACTTTAAACATGGGCAAATATTGCAGAAGGATGTCTGTAAATATTCATTCAATAAATTGTTCACCTCCTTTTTTATATGCTTTTGGAAGTGTGTTGCATGGCAGATTGTGAGTAAAAATTTTTGAAGACAGGGTTACTTCAATTCTCTGGACCTGATTTGCAAACAGAGTCTTGCACAAATATGTAGGCACACTGGAAACATACACTTCCATCTTGAAAGCCCTTTGTGGGTTTAATGAGCCTTTGAACCAGGAAGCAGATATAACACACATGATTTGGATTATCAGTGACACAGTACACACTAATAATAAGGCTGAGAGTCATAGAAATTAATTTAAAGGCAACTGAGAGCTTGAGCAAGCACTGGGGCAAAGTCCACTTCCAGATGATTCTTAAATAGAAGAGAGCAAAGAGATCACACTCAGTGTCCTGTGAAAAAAATTTTGCCAAACTCCCTTACTGCAGTTCTTCTTTTCAGGTCCCCTCATTCCCTTATATCTCAGTTCCCTTACCACAGCAAGACTCCCCATTATCTCCAGTGCATGGACCTGAACAGAAATACTGGTGGCTATAGCTTAAATGGAGCTCTTCTATCATATGTGAGAAAGAATAAAGCTGGGAAGAAGCTTAAACCTTGTGGTTATATTACCTGATTATAAGGACAGAATTTGGATGAAGGTCAGCAACATCTACAAAAGAAAAAGATAAAAGCAAGAAAAAAAATACACTGGATTTAAAAAAACAAGCAGTCATACAAAGTGATCAAAAGGAATGAGAATTTACTGATATAAAAAGAAATTGTGCATGAGAGATATTTGCAACTCATTCCAATATAGCCAATAAAATAAATTGCAATAAAAACATTCTCATAAGTTTGAATCAAATGCACAAATTAACAATGATACAGTAAGAGAGGTAAAAAAAAAATATCAAAACCATCATCTATGTAAAGCAGTATTCATAAAACCTAACTAGAAAGAGGTAACAATATGGAATACCACATTAAAATCCATTTATCATTGTAAAAAAAAGACAACAATAGTCACATTAAAACCTTATAAAAGGAAAAAAAACCAAACCTTGCATAACACCTGATGTATTCACATGAGCAATCCCATTTTAATACGTGAGAATACTTATGTCAGTAAAACCCCTTATATCATCCTTAAAATAGTAGGGGGAACTATTTACTCTGTGCTCACTAACCCCTAATATTTCAAGTTGTTTCATCTGCTCATTCAGCTCCATCACTATTAGCAGCAGTAGGAACATCAGTTGATGAGCTGTAATATCACTTGTCCACACTTTTTGTGTTCTTCTATGGCAGCAGAGGAGCTGTTGAACTGAGGTGGTCCCATGGTGGATGCCCAGAGCCACCAGGAAGGGTCCACTGGGGTGTCATCTACGTGCCTGCCAGCATCTTGGGGATTGCCTCTGATATCCTCATGTATATCAGCATGTTCTCAAACTTGGGTTTGGGAGACAGCTACCCCAGCATCTACACATAGATGTTGCTCAAGACACTTGCCTCGGATTTGGGTAGGAAAGATGCCCAAGGAACTTGTGTCTCTGCCCTTAAGAGCTTCTGCCAGTACTTGGGAATGGTCATTCTGTCTGCACCACACGCAACTAACCTCTGGCAGGGTGTGCAGGCTTGGGCCCTTTCTCTAGCACAAGTGTAGAGACCTGATGTTCTTATGTTGCCAGTGTGGATTTTTTGCCATTGCATATCCTGCTTGGCACCATTTTCCCACCTGCTCAAGGCTCCCTTGCAAGAAAAGGTGTGAAAATGGGGCAGGATGACCTTCCGTCTCACAGGAGTTTCAATGTTTGCATGCCTTGGTCTTTTGCTGCCCGATTGTCTGAGATTGACATTAAGGGATATAAGTGACCGCTGCAGTAATGCAGCCTGACAGTACCATATTTACAGAAAGAATGACTAACCTATAGAGTGGAATTTTGGGGATGGGTAAATGTATCTCTCCTTTCTTATAGTTTTGTATGCTTTATTTTCTCAGGACTCTGTGTTTTCAACTGTCCTTTGTCTCCTGACTGCTATCACAAGTATTACTGTGCCCATTCTTTGTACTTGTCAGTATCCTCTCCCTCTTCCCATTCCCTTCCAATCTTCACGAAAACACCTGCTCCATCGTAAAAATGTCTAACCCTAAGGTTCCTGTCCTAAGCACTGAAATTGCTTCTGTCCTTTCCCATCCTCCCTCCCCTGCATGATGTTGCTACCTTGTCATCCATGACCATTTGACCGCATGAAAGGATTGGCTTTGATCTCTAATTGTGGTGTAGATACGTGTAATATAAATTGCAGCGACATTCAATGTCCAAATACATTTATGAGGAACCAAAACAGGAAGCAGAATCTTCACTTTCTTACATGAGAAGATCACATCAGATTATTTGAAGCAAAAAAATAGCTGAAGAAATGTTCCTCAGAGCTTTCACCATCATAAGGTCAGTGAAAGTCAGGAAAGATTCGCAATCCAGAGGAGAAATCTCTGGGGAAGAGCGAGTAAATCCACTTGTGGTGAGAAAAATCACTCTCACTGAGAAAGGAGACCCAGGAAGTATTCTGCATCTGAGAACAGCTGTGGGTGTGAGACCATACCAACACTGGGGGATCCACATGGAAACCACCTCTTTACAACATGCAGTGTGTTGTGTCCCAGTTCCAGTCCCACACAATAGAATCATAGAATCACAGAATCATAGAATGGTTTAGGTTGGAAAGGACCTTGAAGATCATCGAGTTCCAACCCCCCTGCTATAGGCAGGGACACCTCCCACTAGAACAGGCTGCCCAAGGCCACGTCCAGCCTGGCCTTGAACACCTCCAGGGATGGGGCCTCAACAACCTCTCTGGGCAACCTGTTCCAGTGCCTTACCACCCTCAAAGTGAAAAACTTCTTCCTAATGTTCAATCTAAACCTGCCCTCTTCCAGTTTGAAGCCATTCCCCCTTGTCCT
>VUYV01000018.1:7412661-7443875 GCA_008711295.1 Anarhynchus alexandrinus
CCACTGCCACTGTAACCCCTTCGTAGAGGGCCACCAAATTTGTCAGGCATGACTTGCCCTTGGTGAAGCCATGCTGGCTGTCACAAATCACTTCCTTATTTTCTATGTGCCTTAGCAGAGTTTCCAGGAGGATCTGCTCCATGATCTTGCCAGGCACAGAGAAGCCATGAGGGAGAAAAGCATTATAAAGACAGAGAACATGCTGATGGAGGGCAAAAATGTTCAAAGGAGACACAGCACAGGAGAAATAATACACTGAAATCTTCTCCACTGTTAACCTGTAGATGATCCTTTCAGGGCCAGTCTACATACCCTAGGTTTGACTGCGGTACTTCTCTCTCACTTTTTTCACCCTCTTATCAGTCATCAAAGCAAATGTACAAGCTTCTCCTCCCTTTGCAGTATGTTTTATGCCAGAGATTTGAGTCACAGAGTGGCTGTAGAGCAATCAGTACCATAGTAGGGGCAGCTCCTTTCAGAGACAACTGGAAGGCCAGACTCTCCAAAAGCCAGCTGTCTCCTCAGACCCATCCTTCTTTGCCCACAGCATTGCATACCCAACCTGGCTATCAGCAGGCAGCAAGTATTCACCAGCTTTTGCTCCCTTGAGACTGAGGGTCAATATGATCCCCACTGAGCAGGCAGGTGGCATTTCTGACTCCCTCTCACTCAAACAGAGCCACTATGGAGCAGAGAGGGGGGCACAAAGAAAAAATTTCTGCCGGCATCCACTGCAAAGTCTACTATATTCACTTGTTTAGCACTTGCAAATTGTTTGCAGTTATGTAGGGCATCACATCCACTCTTGTAGGCAAACTACCCAACCCCCTTTCACCTTTTCCTAGTGCTGTGTCTTTTAGTACTTTTGCCCCACTTTTTTCTCTTTTGAGGACTCTTGCCCCACCTGCCCTGATGGAGAGTGGATAAAAAGGTGATAAACAGCTCACTTACAGCATTTGGTAGAGATTTATGATGCTTCCTCTCATTTCTGCCATTACTCTGTGTGGGTAAAATCAATGATACTTTCTCACTTGGCAGAAGCATCTCACACGTGATATACGGAAATTATTGGCTCAGTGTATGTGATCTGAACTCTAATAACTTCATTTCTTACCCCTTGCTCCTCTGCATCACAACTAACATTTCCTTAACTGGTTACATTGTGCAGTTGCAATCAGAGCAATTGTTCTCAGTCTGTATTTACCTTTGAAGGTCAATACTAACTATTCCACCACCCAACTTCCATTTCAGATCGGCGAGATCTGTATGCCTTCTCTAGATTTTTTCCAGTCAGTCCAGAAAAAGGCATCACTTCACCTTACAATTCTTGCAAGGCAGACATTCTGTCATTCATACAAAGAAAACAGTCTTTCCAATCTACTGGGTAAAATTTATTTTCCGTCTCCACACCTGACAATTATAACTGTGTTAAAAAAAAAAAAAAAGTAGATATAAAATTAGCTAGGATTCAATAACATCAGGTCAGCTATGAATATATGAGAAACATACAGTTAACATCCTTGGCACCATAACAGCATTGTAGTGAAAGAGATTTCTGATTTTAGAGAAGTTATGTTTAAGCTTTATTTCATTACAACCAAAACTGTATTACAGACTTGAGGAAAATGTATGGTGGAACAGAGGTCCTCCTCAGTCTGCTTAGTTCCTTGTACACACTTTTTTAGGTGGAGTGTCCCAGGGGATGATACTGGGCCAATATTGTCTAATATCTTCATTAATGACCTGGATATTTAGACAGAGTGCACCCTCAGCAAGTTTGCAGATGATACAAAACTGAGACAACATACCATGGGTATGCTGCCATTGAGAGGGACCTGGACAGGCTGGAGAATCGGACTGAGAAGAATGTCATGAAACTCAACAAGAGGAAATGCAAAGTCCTGCATCTGGTGAGGAATAATCTCAGGCATCAGTACGGACTGGGGACAACAGGCTAGGAAGCAGCACTGCAGAGAAGGACCTGGGGGTCCTGGGGGACAACAGGCTGACCTTGATCCAGAAATGTGCCTTCACAGCAAAGAAAGTCAACAACCTCCTGGGCTGCATTAGGCAGAGCATAGTCAGCAGGTTGAGGGAGGGGATCCTTCCTCTCTACTTAGCACTTGTGAGACACAACTGGAGTACCAGGTCGAGGTCTGAGCTCCCCAATATGAGACATGCAGTGAGTCCAGCAAAGGGCCATGAAGATGAAGAAGGGACTGGAGTATCTGACGTAAGAAGAGGCTGAGAGAGCTGGGACTGCTCAGCTGAAGAAGAAAAGTTTTAGAGGGATTTTATCAATGTGTATAACTACCTGGTAGGGAGGAATGAAGAAGAGGGAGCCAGATTCTGCTCAGTGGTGTCCAGTGACAAGACAAGAGGTGATGGGAACAAACTGAACACACATGAAATTGTATCTGAACACAAGAAAACACTTTTTTATGGTGAAGGTGGTCAAACACTGGAATAGGTTTCCCAGAGAGGTGATGAAGTCTCCATCTTTGGACATATCAAAAGCTGACTGGATGCAGTCCTGAGCAATTTGCCATAGCTGACCCTGCTTGAACAAAGAGTTGGACAAGACAGTCTCCAGAGGTGCTGTTCCAGCCTCAAAGACTCTGTGATTCTATGATTCTCATCTGAAAATGCCTGAAATTCCTCTTTTTTGTACCTTGCCAAGAAAAAATAATGGATGTTCCCACAATGCAGCATTACTAATCACAGAATTTCTCCCCTTAATAGGATATAAGGGTCTAACACCAAGAGAGCTTTATTTTTTAAGGCTGCCATATTGTAAGCAATTAAGCATCTTTGTTTTGTATGAAAGGCTACATTCGTTCAATCTGGAGTTTACTTTAAGAAGTTCACTCCAAACTTCATAGCTGAGTCACTACATTAGTGATTCCAGCCTCACTCTAAAGGTAATACTACTTTTCTTGCTTGAGTGCCATGAGATCCATCTCTGGGAGTTCACAAACCACATCTACACACTAACTGAAATAGCAGGAGGCAAAAATTACTTGCTACTTTGTTCACTTGCATGACACTCCCAGATCAAACCCTCCAAGTGAACAAGAGGGTATGGTCCACGCCCTCCAGTTGCTGGCTGCTGCATCCCACCATCAAACAACGTGTCAGAAAGTCCATGCAATGCTTAGAAGAGAGATGTGGTGAAGCTAGGTTCCCACGATGGGGTATTCTGCATAACTCTTACTGAGCTGTCTAGTTTTAACTTGTTAATCTAACTCCAGTCTTTGGACACCTCATGCTCCCAGTAACAACCCTGCAGTAGGACCATGTGTTTCTACTATGCCCTGTCCTCCATTCTCCTTCATGGTCTGTCTGAAGTCAGTGTAGGCTCTGCTGGTGGCAGTAGGCCCTACCTGTTGTTGAGTCCACATGTTCTTCCTTCACTACCATGACACTGATATCTGAAGCTTGCATGATGCTTAACAGAAAGGGGACGGCGAGGGGAGGTAATGGTTACTCTGAAGAATTTGACTACAGAAATATTCTGCAGAAAATGAGGTAATTTCTGTCACCCTTGGTAAACATAAAAACATAAATACAGAAGGAGGTGTGTGCTCTCTACCTAACCTGTGTAAGCAGGGGATGTGCTTTTTAACTAGGCTTAATGACCTCCAGATTAACTAGGTGTGGGATTTTTAGGTGTAGGATCTGAAGCCATTGTTGCTATCAGTGTGTGAGGAAAAACACAAAGCACTCTGATCTGAAATAATTTTAAAATGTCTCACAGAAAAGTCATTAGAGATTGGTAAATCTCTCCATTCTTATGTGGCCGCCTTCTCCATGAAANACCATAGTGTAAAGGGAATGAGAAAAACATCAAGACTCAACTTTGAAAAACATTTTTGTAATACCATAGAAAGTAAGGTGCAGGTGACACTGTTTGCTATTAAGTATTATGCAAAATAATCTCATTTGCATTACCTACACTAATTTCATGTTGTTTGTTCAAACTTGGCCTGCAATGCTGGTCTACAGCCATCCACAAAGTCTGCCAAAATAATTAGGGATAGATTCACGCTAAGAGATCTGAAGGTACTTCTCTTCCAGAAGGTCTAACTGATCAAAATACTGTGCACCTTATCTCCACCTTTAATCCCTTACTCTGATTCCCTGGGAGAAAAGCAAAGTGCAGAGGATGGAAGGGAGCAGCGGGGTACCCTGGCAGTGTGCCAGCACAGATGTCTAAGGGACCATGGTTGTGCTAGATGTTCACAAAACCACTTGCACTCTGGACATAATCTGTGACTCTTCCTTGACTTCAATGACTTGCCTTTGGATAGGGCACTCACTCTTTTACCTACTGTTACACTTAAAAACACTTCACATAGTTATGGTTAGTACAGTTGGGGACAAACATTTAGTTTGGCTTGAACTAATGGAAAACTGGATTTCTTCATAAGTTGTCCTTAGCAAGACATAGTCACGACAACACCAGCTCTGATACAAGTGCTCTGTCTTTGCTGCCATTTTTCCAGCCTGAAAAGTTCAGTGACAGAACGACCAGCTAAGACTGCAGCTGAGCCTTTAAGAAATCAGTTTAGGAATTACTGTGATATGAGCAAGTTATAAAGCAGCCAGAGGCACTAGTATTTGGATTCAAAATGCATGAAACCACTACTTTATGTGTTGATGTGAAGAATAATCACTTACTATACCAACCTACTCACTTTTCATCTGTCTTTCTCACTTTCACCACAGAGCTCACAGAAAAGTCATGAGAGATTGGTAGATCTCTTCATTCTTATGTGGCCGCCTTCTCCATGAAATCAAGTACTTAACTGCCCTCCTCTATACTAAGACATATTGGGGCAGAGAGGAAAATGCTTGGATACTTTTTTTTTAATAGAACCTTAAAAATATTATTTTTACTTCACCATTATGATTTGATGACTTTTAACACAGACATCATTAGTAACTCCTTCATGTAATTATGCAATTTTCCTAAATATACCCACTGTCACAATTAGTCTTTTATTATCCTTTTTTTTGAAAACCAGGTTTAAATTAAATGGCTGCAAATTCATGTGTTTAAAGATGAAGAAAATGCCCAGAGAAAACTTATGAATTTGCTGTTGAGTCACATGAAACGAAGCCTGCTGCCAGGGCGGTGGAAACGCACGGCACCCTGGGTTATGAGCAAGTCTCTCTGTGAGGTGAATATTGACAGAAGGACTATACCTCTCAGACAAAGCTATTACATCAAATCCCAATATCTTCATTTTTCATGGTAAGGAAGATTAAGAGCTGACATTTCAAGACCAAGTCAGAGAACCTGCTGATTAAACACTAATACAAACTGCCCCTTCTCTGCTATTGTCAAGGAGGAGAGAGAGCTATATTAAAAGAAGAGTATAATTCTGTTGATTGATTTGCTGAGTCCTTGCATATTTCTCAAGGTTATGACATTACAGTTTGCATTGAAACTTGGAAGTTTTGGTTTGTTCCAACATGAGAACAACAGAAAATACTAGATATTCTATTGTAGTGATAGCTAGTTAGCTTTGTACATGTAGATCAATTATGTTCTCACAAATTTTAGTCTTCAAATACATCACCCATTCACAGATCTGTTCAAAGGAACCTTGAAAACAGATTTTTAACCACTGTTAGGCTGATTAAACTAGTAGTATTAATATAGCTTCTTTTCTTAAAGGTAGGATGCAGCCCTCCTCTGATGTAAGAATACCTTCTGGTAGATGCAGTGGTACACCTAGTTGATTGCTCTGTAGTACAGCTCTGTAATTGTTATGGTCAGCATTCTAGTAACATTAGCCTAGGGATTAATTGTGCAAATATAGTAACATTTGGAAAACTGGCTGCTAAAATGACTCTTTGGCTTCACGTTGATGGTACATAAAGTTTAGAAGTTTCTCAGCTGTTTTCCATTATATGCATTTCTTTGTTCTACTGTTTTAAGAGAGAAATCCAGATTTGTTGCAAAATAGCTGCTACTTCAGTGTAGAGCTGTCCCCTGCACTGCATTTTAGTAAAATCCTTGGCCACTGTTTTTGGACTTAGAATAGATTAATTGCTATAAAACTAAGCAGACATGAGAAAAAAGCCAGCTCAAGATATTTGAAACAGTCCTTTGCAGAAAATCTTGCAGAGTATAATTCCCTCACAGAAGATTCTTTTGTGTGATTTCATTCAACTCATTGTACTTACATTCTACCAAAAAAAGGTGTTCTTTTCTGATCTCGGCTAAAACCAGAAACCGTGGCGATATTGAGATGTTTGAAATATGACCCCCGAAGAGAATGTTCATGATTTCTTATTCTTATTGCAGCTCTACTGATGGAGCAATTGCCCAAAGAGTAGGGACTTGGTTGAGCTTCCTCCTTAGCCTTAGAGTGTTTTCATCCAAATCACCTCTCTGTCTGTTGAGTATGCTGAGCACGGGGCTTTGAGAATGGCAGGAAAGGGATGTAAAAGTACATACACACACCCTACTCACCCTCTCTTGCTCCTATTTGGTTTGTTGGTTTTTTTTACTTTACATGAACAAATGAGCAATTTACCAGTCCAGAGAGTGAGAAAAAGAACATGTGAACACAAATAACACACACCACTTTTTAGAACGTATCAGTTGCGTGCCTGTGTGTTTATTTTTACTATAAACAATTAATGAATAAATTGTTGAAAGAATTTTTAGCCTAAGAATTAGAGCCACATTTAAATCCCTTCCAGGCAAAGTCCCTGATCAAAACACTTCACAGCTTTGCTTTTGTTGACATTTTCTCACTGGTGAGCATGAAGCAACTCCATGCTGAGGGGCTCATCATCAGGACTTGCCTGGGGTAGTGAAGCAATGAGTTGGGGCTGAATTTTATTTCCCCCCTCCAACGACGTAAGACAACCTTGAACCCAGCATTCCTGTATACTGGGCAAATGCTCCAATCACCTCATCCAACAACTTTGCCTTAAAAGTGCATAAAAGTGTACTACAATGTATCAAAGATGCATGTACAGGGCTGCTGGGCATGATGGAAGGACCCCCAGACCCATCTGGACCAGCAGAAGGCAAGGAGAGATAACCTAGGGTACCTCAACTGGCATCAGGTCCCTTTGCGTGAAGAAGTGCGTCAAGTCCCTAGCTCCAACATGGGCACCTACATAGAGACATCTAAATTTAGGAAATTAATTAAATGTCTGGAAATGGAATGCCACCCTTCCTGTAAAATGTTGTAGTCTTCAGCGTATTCTCTGAGGAGAAGGGAAGAAGGTACACTGCAACCAATTCTATCCCCCTTAGATCTTGTTATTTCGTGCAAAACATAATAAAGATTATACCCATAAGTGTCAAGTCCCTGAGGGGGAAATAGCTCTGTTTGCAAAATCTCTTTAAGCTGTTCCTGCCTTGCCCTCTCATTCCCACCTGTGCACCACTGCTTGATGTAATTTATACAAGCCCCACTAATGATTGCACTGGCATAACTGAGGGAGTTACAAACTGCTGTGGAAATCAGAAACTGGAAAGATCACCTATTAAACAGGTTTTACTAAAGACTTTGTTTTAATGCAGACCTCTGCCCTGAGAGTTCAGGTTTCTCACTGAGCTGCAAATGAAATTGCCCCTGTGGCATGTCTGTTCCCTTGAACTCTTCCCAGATCACAGCTGATCTGGGAAGAAGAGTGACACCTGGTGACTCTGCTTCTACACTACTGTGGGTTTTTACCCATGAGGTCTCCCATTTGAGCAGTAACCAAATGCAATCTTTGCTTTAGTTGTGTGATACTATGAGATCAGTGTCTGAAGCAGCGTGTCTGACAGGGAATCTCTGGCTTGAGGAAAAAGGCTAGATGTGATGTGGACCTTTTTTTCTTCACATCTATTACTTATATCTCAACCTGTGAGTGACTGTCTTGTTTTCTCCAACTGCAAAATTCAAGATTTCTGCTTTTGCCTTGCAACACATTCTGCTGGAGCCACAGATAAGGTGCAAGATAGGCCTGCTGATCATCAGCTGTTCCCCCAAACAACAGAGGAGATGCCAGCAGGATAGAAAATGTAACATTTTTTAGCCCTCTTACATTTCAAAAGATAGGAACAACTTTTCCTATCAATGAAGTGCTTTCTGAAAGGGCATTCTTTTTATGAAGAGAACAAAGCAATACCCCTGCATTATCCAGTGCATAAGATGAACCAAAGATATATACATATCCTGCAATTCACGGTGAGCTGTTGGTTCATACTATATAGAGGGGTTTTTAGATTGTTTTGTTAAAGAGCCTTCTAGCAAGAGGCAAGGCAAAGATAAGAGATACATAAAATGAATACATAATATGCACTTCAGTAAAAAAAAAAAAAAAAAAAAAAAAAAACCAACAACCCAACCAGGCATATGCTCTGCCTGCAAAGAGCACCTCTGAAAGAACTGTTCGTTCAGTGCTCAGCTAATGCCACTTTGCAATAGCTATAGTATTCCTGGACAGTGATTAGAGAGAACTGGAATTTATAACAGTGATAAAACTTTAATATTTAGAGGTTAGCAGACAGTATATGAAAGAACTTTAGAAATAGGAAGACTCGTTTGTGTCTCCTTCAGACTGCTAACTGTATCAGCTGCTCACCTCCTAACTGTATATAGCTGGTCTTACAGACAATTGCTATAGTTTAATTCAGGCAACGGATATGAGTGAATATATGGAGAATATTCAGATCTGCAGTGGTGTCTGTTTTGTGTCACTTTCATTGGCCATGGGGAAGCCACAAAGGGCCATGGCTGAATGGTACCTTTAGAGGGGCTAGCATTTCCCAGGTGAGCACCAACAGGAACCCCTTCTGTATTCTCCCTTTCCCTGCACGTAAAGCTTCTTCTTAATCCATTTGTTTGATTAAACAGAAGGGGAATGCAAGCTCATCAAATATACCTGTAATGTATGAGGGTGCAGCTCTCCTGACTTCTGAGAAATTGCATCTCTTTCCACTAAAGGTGGATTTGGCATGCAGGTTCGCCCAGAGTACATTTTCCTTCATAATTTTATTCCATTTAATCAGAGCTGTAGGTTGAGTGGTACAGGAGAAACATCAAGCAATTCTCAAAGGTGTAGAGAACAAGTTACCAAGTGTGCCAAACCTGTTCTGTTTTCTCTTGTCCCCCAAGTTCTGTAGTCGCCATCCATCCTCCCAGACTAAGTACTCAGTGACCATGGCTACTGTCCTGGTTTAAAGTTTGAGCTCAAGCAGACTATGAAGACAGGTCAGAAAGGATGTCCGAACATTAAGACTGACCATGACATCTCTAGCAGAACTGCCTGAGTTTGTAGCTTTCAACCCCTTTCTCTGGAAAACGTCTATGAAGGTAGAGCCCCCCCTATCCCCAGGAGTTACATTTCCTGCAGGAGGAATAGCTCATTTTGGATGGACGTTGGGGTTTTTTTCTAGAACACTTATAACTTTCCCTCCTCCAACAAAAATGGCATCTTTCAACCCAGCAATAATCTGTATTGTTTTCTTTATTTTTTGAAAGTTGCATTTTTCAGGTAATGAGGAAAGGGCAAGAGGATAAACAGGACGTACTGCCAATTTTCTGCTGAGCTATGCCTATAATGTACTCCGTGGGATCCTGTTACTCTGGGCAGCCACTCAGGATTAAAGAGTTGCAGCATGTCACCTTTAATAGCCATATCATAAAATAGTTTTCAAAGCATTGAACATTAAGGGATTCAAATCTTTTTAATGCTCCTTGACGGCAAAACCTCAAGGTTCATACTGAGGTCAGCCCCTTAAAATAAATAGAATGTGGGCAAAAAGGCAATAACGTAAATTAATGATATATATTGTAGAAAAAGTTTGAAACAATTGAAATAAGATCTCTGTCAGTTTGGAGTTTCCAAATAAGCCACAGCAGTAAGTGGGAGGAAGGAAGGCAAATTACTATTCCTTCACCATGCTGAGGTAAAGTCATTTATTATTCTCCAAGGAAAAGCTTTTATATAATTCAGTACAGGTAGATCCAGATGTGTGAAATCAAACCTACACAAGGAAGGACCCAATCCAGCAATCAGATTTGCATAGACTGAGGTAAAGCAATACGAAAACCATGCTATTGCTGTACCCAATAGAAAGTTACTCCTGAGGATATGAGAGTATTAACAGCAGAGGCATAGGCAATATTTTAAAGACACTCAGTTACACAATGCAATGTGAGCTAGCTGGGGAAATGTGGTAGCTGTCTTTTCTCAAATATCCTTAATAACCATGTAATTTCCAGAAGACTGTGGGTAACTAAGAAATAAGCATAGAGATAAGTATGCTATCGGAGGAAATGTCATTTTAGCTAACTCCAGGATTTTCTTATCAAATTCTTTGTAAGGTAAAAAGAAGACCCAAGATGTTTATGTAATTGATTTTGCTCAATATGCAGCTATTTGAAAGCAATAAAAAGTTGTTATGTAGGCACTGTGTATCATTAACAAACATTTTTGAATAATAAAAAGCTGTGTCAAAAATAGCCGTCCACAAACTTAGCAAGACATACTCATCTGAAAAGAGGTGCAACTTGGACTCCAGTGCTTCTGGCAGGAAGCTCCTTTTGATAGCACATTTTTACTGTTGTCACAGAATCAGTTAAATAGTCTCTTGTCTGAATGGTTTTTTTAGTATCCAAAATAAAGGCCTATTATACAAATCTGTTTGTTTTATTAAATCCTAGCACAGGGGGTAATGGTGTTGCTTATTTTTGTTCAGGTTTACTTTAACAGCTTTTTACTTGGTTTTGGTGTCTGATCTAAGTTTATCTTCATAAGTTTGCAACTATTATTTTTATGCCTTGTACCTGAGTGCATGTATTTGTAAGTACCCTTGTAAATTTGCATGGTACATAAGTACCAAGCATTTTCCATAATAAATGTTAGTGTTTGGAGTAGCAAATTCATTCTTGGTTATATGAAACATTTTTCCTCATTCCATTTGAATTATTCCAAGGATTTAACAGCCTTTTTCTGCTTATGTTATAAGGCTAAACAAGCGTGTCATTTGTAATGACTGTAATTTTTCTGTCCAAAATCTCAGTCACAGCCAATGACCTCTTTGGAGTTTTGGAAACTTCAAATTCAAAAAGAAAATTCATCCAATTTCACATTACTTACTTACACACAAACTATAATTGGTAAGTTGCTCTCAGTATCCTATAGCCAAAGAAACCCCCAATGTTTCCTTTTCACGGACCCTTCCTCAATTCTGAAAGGCATTGTCCATAGAATAACAGCGACTTCCATATAGGAAGTCCAGCTGTTAGGTATTAAATTATTTAACTGGCCCCTTTTCTCAGACTAAGTTTGTATTTAACAGTTTTCCAGGAGCAGCACCTAGTGTTAATCTAGACCAGGTCTATAGCTGGGTGTGATAAAGCCAAGGGCTCTGTTTAACTCTCTGTAACCACCAGGTCAAGGTTGAATCAACACTTTGTACACTGAATCAATGTTTTAAAGATAGATCCAAACTACAGCAAACCCAAACTGTGGACTTCTGCCCTTCCCTTCACAACATCTGAATGAATGATAGAGTAAATGGGTTAAGATACAAGTTTTAAATTAAAAAAAAAAAAAAAGGAAAGGAAATCACAGCAAATGGGGATGATTTAAAGGCTTTGCCTTCTGGCTATGTGTTGCAATATGTTTACTTCAGCAATCTAAGCATGTACTCACTTTAAAGCCGAAAATTAATATCTCTTAATCAAAATGAATAGAAACAAAAGAAGACCTTTGAAGGCAACTTATATGGAAAACAGCCAGATACAAAATTGCAGGACCTTGATCTTGTAAAAGAAATCTTGAGAGACTGGAAACACTTGAAAAGCAGCCTTGGGAAAGTTTGAAAACTTCCATAAACAACTGAAAATTCTTGACTGCCTGATCAGATAGAACCAGTGTGGCAAGAAAGTTCATAACCCATTATGAAGAGGAGGTTGTATTGTCTGGAAAATAAGGCTAGGAAAAAGGAGAACTACCTAAAAAAATTGCAATTTAATAAATGCATAGAGAAAAGGAGCAGGAAATGACCAGGTGCAGGGAGAAAGCATAGAGGGGACTGAATACATCTGAGATTCTGCCAAGCAATATAATTAGAAATTAATAGGTTACTTCGGGGAGATGCACTTTATTAGCTCACCAGACATCAAGCTAGGGATGGATGAAAGCAAAGAGAAAAGAATCATCTTAACCTAAACAAAAACTCTAACTCATTAGAGCTCTCTCTAATGTTTCCCTACATAATGATTGTCAAGCTGTCTTTGAGCAACCCTAAAATCATGCTTGCTTTCTGGTTAGCCTTCTAAGAGACTGAAGTACACATACTCCAGCATAATGTTTCAAGCCAAAACCAATTACCAGGGTACAATCAAGAATCTGAAGCCAAGGACAGGAAAAAAACACCTACCATACAAGAACCCATAAACAAGTTATAAGGGCAGGTGATGTCCAGGGCTTTGAGACAAAGGCCATAGTCCTCAGCTACCGACTTGCTAAATAGTAATTACACATGCTACTGCCTTGCATGGACTACTGCACTCCAGCAACTCAGGAGCATGGGCAGGCTATACCTGTGTTCACCTCAGCCCTCTAATTACTAACAAGCCTTGGCAGGGGAGATCCTAGGACAAGAGAAATTAGCCTTAAGCCAATAACAAATTAAAATCTTTTTGTGCAAATGCATTTGCCATGGTGGGTGCACCAGGATTCCCTTCCAAGTAAATAAACGCTACCATTTAAACCCTAGTCTTCTTTTTGCATTAAAACTGTCTAACAGGAGAAGGGAAAGCTTGATCTTTCTATTTCCCGTAAACTGACTTGCAAGACCCATAATATGGCTTAATTGTGTCTAAGGGCATGGGTTCCCATGGAGACTCCCTTTTTACAAGGAGTCATATGGAAAAGATGACGGGTAATGGGCAGAAGTTACTTCTGGGGAGGTTCCAGTTGGACTCAAGAGGAAAATTTTTCACAATAAGAATGATCAGCAATTGGAATAATCTCCCCAGGGAAGCGGTGGATTCCCCAACATTGCACACTATTAAGATTCAACTGGAGAGGGTGCTGGGCCAACTTGTCTAGACGGTGCTTCTGCCAAGAAAGTTTGGACCAGATAATCCTTGAGGTCCCTTCCAACCTGGTATTCTGTGATTGTATAATTCTATGATCCTCTGAACCTTCAGTTTGAATAGGGTGTTACAGGCAGGCCATTTGAGATCAAAAGTGTGCCTTGACTATACAGACCACATTGTGAGTGGTTAACAATCCTCCATGGAAGCATGCAAGGCTGTACTGTACACTGGACTTTCTGATTTCATAAGATGACAGTGTCCAGGCCTCTACCAATGCTGCTGGGACCATTCAGCTCCAATTCAATCTATTTGATCCATGCTGAATCTTCTTCCTAAATTCAGCAATCTCTCAAGCCACCAACAAAAAGCTGTGTGGTGTCCTCTCAAACATGCTCCCACTACAAACAGATGCAATAATAGGACCCCAAGTTCTGAAGGCAATACTTACATACAGGTGATTTTTTTCAGTTTTACTTAGGACCAGCTTGACATTCTTGCTGGCATCCCAGACATCACACTTTGCTAGGGAATTGCACATCTTCTGGAAAACAGAGGTACAGCACTGTCTTCTCCTTGACAATGATTCTAGGTAACAAGTAAAGGCCTCCAGCTGCAGTGATTCCTGGCCTTGCCCTATCATCAGTCTCATGAGAACCCTCCAGAGGCACTGATGTGGCCTTCTTGTTTGCTGTGTGATGAGGTGAAACAGCTCTGTCTACAATTAGAAATATCCTGAGGCCCTCAGGTTGTTTTTCTTCAAGTCGCTCTTCCAAAAAGCAGATCTTGAGACAATAAGACTCTGTAAGAGAAGAAGCTTGTCCTTTCAGAAGAATTTCTGTCTCCTAACTAAATACCATAGCAGTACTCTTTGGAGCAGGGAATATCTCTATGTTTGTTCAGCATCTGCCATGATGATTGTCTCCAAGGTACAAATACTATCATGTACAATAATACTGTCTGATCTTTCACTGGAAGCAAAACTACTTGCTCATTGAAGTAGTTAGGTAGGAAAGTAGCATTTCAAAAGTCCCAGAGCCATTCATTCACAACCTTTAAGGGTGCACGTCTGGAATTTGGAGTGTGTGAGACACAAAAGCATCTTAAACAGAACCTGCCTTCCAGGAAGAGATGTCAGTTTGACTCAAAAAGTCACGTTGAGACTCTCATAAAAACAGGCGTACACAGTTCAGTGCAGAACTCATTTCCTGGCAGTAAACCCGACATAAAGGTTAGTTAGAGCACACCTTTCCTGTGCTGGGCTAAAACAACCAGCCTGGACCTCTGCTCTATGCATCAGTCCTGGCTGTCAATTCGATATTGCAATTTTTTAAGCTTCCTTCACAAAGCCACCATGTGTGGGGCTTCACTAATGCCTCAGAACTTTCGTGAGCATGAGATTGTTGCAGAAGGGCAGATAGGCAGCAAAGAGCCCAAGACATACAGTAGAGGAAAAAGGAATTTTAGCAGAAATGCCCTGAAATAACATGCATGCACAATTAACAAACTTTACAAAGCTTCTGCAAAAAGCAGATACAGATACTGCTTGCATGAGCTCTGCAGAAGACACTCTGATGATATTATAGTGCTCCTGACTGGAAGACCATTGCACATTGAGGAGTTAGTAACCCACATAAAAGGCTGAGCAGGTCCAGGCCCATGCTGTGCTGTGCTGCGCTGTTCTGCAAGTCCATCCTGGCCTTCAGGCAGTGTTGTGCTGCACGAATCTCCTGGCTGCAGGATCAACTCAGCCAGCTTGCTCTAACAGAGCAGGCAGCTTCCACTTGGTACCAGGGATTATGCCACCAGAATGCCCTCGTTTTTATATAAAAGTACAGCAAAAAGTTCCCAAGCTTGACAGTAGAAATGATGAATAGAGTTGGGGTTTTTTGTAAGAAAATTCTATAGTAGCTCAAATGATCAAAATGGGACAATCTCTTCTATGGACAAGGTCTGCACTGCATGCTGCACATGGATCAGAGTCCCCTTCAGTGGTGCACAAACTGGGGTTCCCAGCATCCAAAGGGGTGTAAGATTATCTATAATATTCTATTCTTACAGCGTTAGCATTAATAAATAGCATTTTAAATGATACCTCACGGAGTCCAAGCGCCTTTCTTACCACGACCATAATGGACCAGCACCTCCTGGTACAAAACAGATATGCTTAAGAGTCCAGGACACAGCTCTTAAACAGTTATGATCCCCAAATTAAATAAGATACCCGCATCCTTTTAAAAAGACCCAGAACAGTTAAGCTCTGACTTTGCTCACTGCAAGCTATATATGAGAACAATAATGCATGGGAGGCTTCACACAGGTCTTTAAGACAGGATTCCTCTTCTCTGTAATCAACCATCTAAAAATTAGCCATGTCACCTTAAGCCAATATTTAGATTCCCTACATATTCAGCAAAGAGAAAGAGGTGATTCAGTATAGCAATCCATCCCTTTTTAAGACAGCTCTCTGGAAAAAGCAAGATTAAGCTTCCTCTGCAGATGCACTTAGAGTGTCCACAGGAGCCAAGCCTGATCTTCAGCCAGCTTAAACTTCATACCTAACTGTTATGGGTTTAAAGTCAAGTGAGGTGATTTCTACTGCCAGTTGGTACTGACAGGGAAGCTCATAACAGTTAGGAAGCAAACTGTTTGTAATGTACTAAAGTCAAGATAACCATAGCCATCTGGTTTGTTATATTAAAAAAAAAAAAGGAATTCTGAGTAATACGTATGTCCATCTGGTACTGCTGCATATATTCGCTTTGCTATACCCTCAGTTTGCTCCGCACAATTTTGCAGGAGTTTCTTTAGATTGTAATGAATGATCCATCTGCTGACACCAGACCAGAGAGATGTATTGCTCTGCCAGTGACTGTTACAACCCACCTCTTGTTTACGCCCGCTAGTGCTCTCTGTGTGCTTGCAAGCAGTTGTTGTGACCTCAAAAACTAATTATGAATAGGTGACAGGCAATTGATCTATCTTCTGAGAACAGCCTTAACTTCATCGGTACAATCAAGATGCCAGGGTATTCTGTAAGGAGCAGGCTGCATGGGGAAAGGCTGCTATAAAGCAATTGCAGACAGAGTTGAAGCTAAAGGAGTAGACAAGTACAAAAGAATTGTGATGTTGTGAATGCAACAGGAATGTAATCGCATAGATTGCATTTGCTACTATGTCATGTTGTTAGCATGGGTCTCAGGTTTATGCTCCAGCTCAATATTTTTTCAGCTGAGCACTGAGTCTATGAGCACAGTCATGTCCAGAGTTTGGAGTGAAGATGCACCCCTGAGAAAGCACAGGCAGTGGGCTTCGGGGGAGGAAGGAAGGGTTCTGAAACAGAGCTTTGGAGGCTTTATGGACACAGAGTCACGTGGTTTGAGGAACTTGATCCTTAACTCAAACAAAATTACCTGCAGCTATATGTTTTTATATATATACACACACGAATATATGATGGGGCTGGACAAGAAAAAAGCCATTTTTTACTATTTCTGTAATATCATAGGTATCTCTTAAATGCTTTCGTCCTATAGTTTAGTGACTGAGTTACCTACCCACAGTTTTCTATTTGGCCAACTCCAAATATAGAGCTATGCACACACACACAATTATTTCAATTTCCTATTTAAATAAACTGTTGAATCTAAGAACTCAAGGGGAAATAGTTGTATTAGGACTCTGTATTCCTCTGACTTTAAGTACTTATAGATGCTTCTCTAACTTACCATCTTAGATCAGAATTTCTTAGTGATGTTCAAATGACATTCATCCTTGCTTCTTCTTTTCTCCAGTTCTTCCTTCTTGCTTTCAAGAAAATAAATGATAGCAAAGTGGTATTAAGTGTTCAATTCTCTGCCTAGATGCCTCTGTTTCAGTAGTTCTACTGCAGGGCTTATCTTTATTCCAAAATGCTTTTGCTTCTTGCCCCAGATACTTCCCACTTATAGGGAACAGCTATTGGAAAATCCTAGCTCTATCTGCCGTGAAACACAAACAACAGCTTCAGGAATATATGTAAGCATGCCAGTTGCATGGCCTGGGCACTTTCCAGCCAGGCTGTTGGGTACTGTGCAACTTGAACGTGGGTCTACTGCATCCCCAACAGGCTGAAGGAGGGCTGAGCTCAGAATACTTGCTGGGAACCTAGACTGTCAAGTGCTCAACCAGACAAGGCCTTGTCTACTCATCCCATGTAAACAAGAATCTGGTGGGACACTCAGTTTCTTACCCTCCAGAATGTTTCAGAGATCAATCTAAACCTGCTTCTCCATGAAAGCTTCCAAGTAAAATGTGTACAGAGGAAGAGTGGACTTAAGAAAAGCTCAGGAGGATTAAATTACTATGTAGGTAAAATATTAATTTNGTCTAAACCTGCCTCTCCATGAAACCTTCCAAGTAAAAATGTGTACAGAGGAAGAGTGGACTTAAGAAAAGCTCAGGAGGATTAAATTACTATGTAGGTAAAATATTAATTTCCTTGCACTTCCACCTCCCTTTCTATTTCTGCAGGCTGCAGATCTTGTCCTTAGTCTGAGATGTAAAATAAAAGAAAGAGAGTGAGTTTCCCTATGGGGATGAAAGCAATGAACCCAACAGATTTTTATTAAAAATCTTCTGATTGCAACACTACATTTACCACAGGCTATTTCTCTGGAAACTAAGTAGGCTCAGAGGCCTAACACGTAAGCCCTCCTCTGTACTCCCAGGACAGCCTTCATTGACGAACCAGAATCAGAAAGAAGGAGTTAATCCTCCAGAATGGCAAGGAGAAATATGGTGAAAATACTGAATTTTAGTTAGGAGATTAGGGAAAAAAGGAATATTAGCCAGGACAAAGAATTAGAAAAAAGTATAGCCAGACTTATGACCTTCCCTGAAATACTGACAATCGAGTAAAAAAAGCAATCACAGAGATTTGCAGACCAGAAAATCCCAGGATCATGCTCACTCAAGGAGGCAGGTTTTTAATTGATCACCTACTTTTATAACACAGTTGAATGTATTGTAGAAGAAAAAAAAAAATAAAAAGGATTGTACCCAGCTCCTCCAGTAACAGACAACTGAAGACTACAAGGTGTGTTGGATGTTCCTAACTGAGCCTTTCAGGAGGATTGTCAGCTGCACCATCCTGGGTCCCTGGTCCCCCACCCCAGCCACTGAAGACCTCAAGGCTGCCACACTGCCCTCTGTCCCAGATCTGTGACAGCACCCGAGCTGTTTTGCCCCATGCTCAAGGTTCTCTGGCATGTACTGAGCTCACCAGCACAACACAGGGACAGCCCCCAGGGCACCCTGTTTGCAGTGCTACTGCCAGGTGGGGCAGAATCCTGTCCTTGGCATGTCCCCCCTAGCACTCCCCAGCACCCAGTTTGGATATATTCTCCCTCTCAGCTCAAATACATCCATGGCAGAGATTGCAGCGATAAAATAATAGGACTCACAATACCATCTACAATGCCATTTGCAGCAGCATTTATTTTAGTATTTAGAGAAACTTAATTTTAGACACAAATCTGGAAAAAAAAAAAAGTCATTCCATATTCAAGGTCAAAAGTGTCTCAAACAGAAAGAGCCTATTCCTTCATGTAGCAGTCCCAAAAGGCATACAATTCATTTTGCCATTTTTTCTGCAGCATGCCATTTTGTCAGTTCAACAGACTCTTGAACTGTTTGCAGTCTTTAAAACCTATTTGGTTGCTATGGTTACCAGCTCTTCAAAATATCAGTACCAGATCAAAAAAAAACCACATGTGAGGTCTGATGATTCTGCCATGATTTTGCCTGATTTCACAAGAAAATTGCTGTACATTTAGGACCTTGAGAGATAAAAGCTGATATAAGTCAAGAGCAAAATGCTGAAAGGATGTTTACTCTGGGCGTTACAGCTTTAAACTCTTGTATTAATCACTCTAACAAACTAATTAGAACACAAAACCACTGAAAAGCATAGCAACTACAGAACAGTATGATGCTCAAAATTTGTATTTGTAGCAGATCTATTTTTGATTTCTACATAAATGTAATATTAGCATTCAGATGGCCTACAATTGGTTAGCATTAGTGGGGGCAGTGTGAACTACATCAGGTAAAGATCTTGCCACAGATATGTAAAATTTAACAAGTTTTGCCTACCTTTTTATCAATATGTATTAATCAAATCATTTGACATTATTAGACTAAAGACCATATTTACTACAGACATTAAACAACACAGTGGAAAGGCTTATAAGCATAGCTATAAGATCATCTGAGTGCTTTCATTCCTCACCAGCTCTTGATTAAGATGAATGCCAGGAAGCCCGCAGAAAGCAATGACTCTATAAGATGGAAGCCAAAAGCTAGACCCTCAAATGCTAAGTATCTACATAATTCCTTCAAACCACATAATTTACTCTAGCAGAAGTTTTGGCCCTGAGAGCATCGCCCCAGCAATCGTACCACAAAGAACTGAGTTTTTTCCCGAATACAGAAGTGAATTATGACATCAAGTTAATTAAAGGTGATAGAATTTTTTAAAACCTCAGTTATTAGATTATTTCAGATAAAGGTTTTCACATGCTTTGAATCAGAGAAACAAGGATACCCAATATCTCAAAGGACAATAATATACACTATTGAGAGATATTAAAAATGGTATGTGATTAAAACTAGTTCGAAACATGTGATCACACGTAAGTGCTATTTTCTTTTATATCCAGCATTTAATATTCAGATTAAATACTAGCTACCAAATGGGCTTACTATGTTTCTAATGAATAAACAACTTTATAGGACATTCAGGCGAACAGGCCCACTCAGCATAGGTTCATGAAAGGCAGGCCCTGCATGACTAACCTGATCTCCTTCTATGACAAGGTGACCCTCTTAGTGGATGAGGGAAAGGCTGTGGATGTTGTCTACCTGGACTTCAGTAAAGCCTTTGACACTGTTTCCCACAGTATTCTCCTGGAGAAACTGGCTGCTCAGGCATACTTTTCGCTGGGTTAAAACCTGGCTGGATGGCCAGGAACAAAGAGTGGTGGTGAATGGAGTTAATTCCAGTTGGCAGCCGGTCACAAGTGGTGCTCCCTAGAACTCAGTACTGGGGCCCGTTCTGTTTAATATTTTTGTCCATGATCTGGATGAGGGGATAGAGTGCACCCTAAGTAAGTTTGCAGACGACACCAAGTTGGGCGGGCATGTTGATCTGCTTGAGGATAGGATGGCTCTGCAGAGGGATCTGGACAGGCTGGATCCATGGGCCGAGTCCAATGGTATGAGGTTCAACAAGGCTAAGTGCCGGGTGCTGCACTTGGGCAACAACAACCCCTTGCGGCGCTACAGGCTTGGGGTGGAGTGGCTCGAAAGCTGCCCGGCAGAAAAGGACATGGGGGTGTTGGTCAACAGCCAGCCGAATGTGAGCCAGCAGTGTACCTAGGTGGCCAAGAAGGCCAACAGCACCTTGCCCTGTGTCAGGAATAGTGTGGTAAGCAGGACTAGGGAAGTGATTGTACCTCTGTACTCAGCCCTGGTGAGGCCCCACCTCGAGTACTGTGTTCAGTTTTGGGTGTCTCACCACAGGAGGGACATGTAGGTTCCGAAGAGTGGTCAGAGGAGGGCAACAAAGCTGGTGAAGGATCTAGAGCACAAGTCTTAAGAGGAGCAGCTGAGGGAACTGGTGGTGTTTAGCCTGGAGAAAAGGAGGCTCAGGGGAGACCTTGTCACTCTCTACAGCTACCTGAAAGGAGGTGGTAGCGAGGTGGGGGTCAGTCTCTTCTCCCAAGCAACAAGTGATAGGACAAGAGGAAATGGCCTCAAGTTGTGCCAGGGGAGGCTTAGGATGGATAGTAGGAAAAACTTCTTCACCAAAAGGGTTGTCAAGCATTGGAACAGGCTGCCTAGGGAAGTTGTTTTAAATACGTCCCTGGACATATTTAAAAGACATGTAAGCATGGTGTGTACAGTCATGGTTTAGTGGTGGACTTGGCAATGTTGAGTTAATGGTTGGACTCAATGATCTTAAAGGTCTTTTCCAATCTAAATGATGCTATGATTCTATGCTTCTAATTTCAAACCATTGACATGGAAGTTTGCTTTTCTGTGTTACTACACTGAGTTACATTACCCAATTAAAAGTGCCCCAGATGTAAGGGAATCCATCCCTTTGAAGACAGAAGTCAGGCAGCTATAGAAATTCAAGCAACAAAGTGTTCTATCTTGTTACATAACAAGACTTGAGAAATCGACGGACAATCTATAAAAAAAATGATGTACTTTACTGAATGTGAAATAGTGGAGGTTTTTCTTTCTTAACATCAAATCAGTCAGCATTCCTTCACCCAACAATGGTTTCCAACATACGTTGGAAATCAAAAGGTGGCAATGAAGATAAATGTGTCATTTTTCTACAGATGGGACATTAAAGAGAAACTGTTCTTACCCAGTGAATAATAGAGCCTCACAAAAGAGTAAGATGGAGTAATGCAGTTCTTCTTCCAGTACTTTTCTACATGGGTGAATATGGGCATAAACCTGCCAGTCTTGTTTCTAACTTCTTAAGAAAACACAGGCACCCAGCTGTGAACATTTTCATGGAGTATTAAGTAATTGAAAAGAGGAAGGATCAACAGGGACCGATAGAACCATGGTTTACCCAACAGGATCATTGCAAGCTCATATGCTGTTTTATCCCCTCACAATTACTTGATCACGTGCAAATGTTTTCACATTACTGATTTTGCAATGAAAAACTAAATAGAAATTTAGTTTGACCAACACATTTCCTTTACGAGCCCTTACTATTTATTAGTACACTGCTTTCAAATTTAATGTTAAAATTAAGCTTTGAAGGCAGTAATTATCACTTTATTATCATTGTAATTATAAAAAAAAATCAGATCCTTGTTGCATCACCTTGACTCCATATCCCTATGATATATTTCCAGCTTACATCCAGACACTGTCTCATTCTTCAAGAGATCAGCAAAACCAGAACAAAAAAAATTATAAGCAATGATTTGGTTTCCAAGTTATGTTCAAAACCTAGCATGCATGTCATCCAGTACTGTTGGTCAATGTTTACATGAAATGTTTTCATCCCACTTCACCAATACCTATTCTCTTTAAGCTTGTTTTTTGAAGTGTTAAAGATGTTGGCTCAGCTAGATGGAACAATTGACTCAAATGGGAATATTTTAATTCCAGTAAATATCCTTCATGTAAGTGTTGTCCCAGGTAATGTGACATTCATCGTAATATTCATTTATTTCCATCTAGTTCAACTCTATGGTTATTTGCTATTTGAATTGTCATACTGCTGCAGCACTCCAGTCATCAGCCATAACCCCACTGACTAAAGACTGAACAAACAGGACACAAATCTGCCAAGTGGTGCAGAGAAAATGAGTTTGCCTTTAGTCACAGCTAAGTAGAGTGGATCACTGAACATTCAGAAGCGGGTACCAAGGAGAGAAACCAGGATTTTAGTTTGGACAAGAGAAAATCTGTTTCTCTGTCTGTGTCTTCTTAGAGGCTTGAGCTGAATTTTTTTCTGACAAAATTGTCCAAAAACAATGCATGCAGATAGGGATGTAAAAGAGCTATCAAAAAGCCAGAGTTGAAGGAGTTGTCTTCCAGAAAACATGATGAGAGAGTCAGGAGAGAAGCCCAGAGAGGACAGAGTCCCTGGAAAGGCAAGAATTCGGGTAGAAAAGCCTGGTTAAACATGCTGCAGGTGCCCGATAATTTGAAAAAGCCCCCTGTTCTGGATCTGAGATGCAGCTGCAGTTATCAAAGGCCTTGGTGAGAGACATTTTAGAGTTATGTCAGGGATGGAGGAGACATTGGAGGGATGAAGTCAGAAGAGAGTTTAGAATAACAACAAGCTTACAAATGGAGAGAAAGGAAGGTCTGTAAAGGGGTTAGAAAGGTATGTGAGGGTTGTGGGCCAGCTTCTTAAGCGTGGAAAATGGGGAAATACTCTCAGCAAACAGTCAGATAGAGTGCAAGAAAGGCACCTGAAGACACTGGGAGATAACATGGAAGCAAAATGGAGAAAAGCAAATGAGAGATTTATATTTGTAACATGAGGAAAAAAGGACGGAGTAGTAGGAAGAGAGAGAAATCAAAGGTAAGATAGTAGCTGTAGTATCTTTCTTAAGTCTTCTCTTTGAAATTAGTAAAAATTTGTGTGGAGATGAAAGTGGAGTCAGGAGAAGCAGTGTGGAGGCAAGACAGTACTAATCCTATAGAAATGAGTCTTAGGTGTCTTAATTTTCCCAGTAGTGCTATCCACAGAAGAAACGTACTTGATCAGGTGAAGGAGAATTTAGGCACCCATGAAGTGCCACTGTTTTGTACGCTAGCCACTGAACAGGGACTTATGCCCATGTGGGACAACCACAGGCACTTTCACTGGCACAGGCCCTTTTCCGAATGAGTTTGACATATCTATAACCTGCCTACGTGTAGAGATGAGTTCCTTTCAGTAAACAGGCCAGTATGTCAGTGCCTAGGGCTAGAAAATGTTGCAATAAACCCTCTAGACCCGGTACTGCTCTGCTCCAAGCATTTTGAGAAACATTTGCAACATATACTGAGCCCTGATATGTCCTCTGTACTGTGAAGTTCATTGATACGGTGTATTGGGTTTGTGTAGCAAGGTTTGGGTAGCAGGGGGGCTACAGGGGTGGCTTCTGTGAGAAGCTGCTAGAAGCTTCCCCTGTGTCTGATGGAGCCAATGCCAGCTGGCTCCAAGATGGACCTGCCACTATCCAAGGCTGAGCCCATCAGCAACGGTGGTAGCACCTCTGTGATAACATATTTAAGACGAGGGGGGAGGAACTGCACAACGGCAACTGTATCCAAAGACAAGAATGAGAATATGTGAGAGAACTCTGCAGACACCAAGGTCAGTGAAGAAGGAAGGGGAGGAGGTGCTCCAGGCTCTGGAGCAGAGATTCCCCTGCAGCCCATGGTGAAGACCATGGTGAGGCAGGCTGTCCTTCTGCAGCCCATGGAGACACCACAGCAGAGCAGATGTACACCTGCAGCCTGTGGAGGACCCCACACCAGAGCAGGTGGATGTGCCTGAAGGAGGCTGTGACCCTGTGGGAAGCCCATGCTGGAGCAGGCTCCTGGCAGGACTTGTGACCCCATGGGGGACTCATGCTGGAGCAGTCTGTTCCTGAAAGACTGCAGCCTGTGGGAAGGACTCACATTGAAGAGGTTCTTGGAGAACTGGCTCTGATGGGAGGGATCCCACAATGGAGCAGGGAAAGAGTGTGAGGAGTCCTCCCCCTGAGGAGGAAGGAGCAGCAGAGACAACATGTGATGAACTGACCACAACCCTGACTCCCTGTCCCCCTGTGCCACTCAGGGGGGAGGAGGTAGAGAAAATCAAGAACAAAGTTAAGCCCGGGAAGAATGGAGGGGTGGGGGAAGGTGTTTTAACATTTAGGTTTCGTTTTTGATCATCCTACTCTGATTTGATTGGTAATAAATTAAAATAATTTCCCCGAGTCAAGTCTGTTTTGCCCATGACGGTGACTGGTGAATGATCTCTCCCTGTCCTTATCTCAGCCCACGAGCCTTTCGTTATATTTTCTCTCCCCTGTCGAGCTGAGGAGAGGAGTGACAGAGCAGCTTTGGTGGGCACCTGGCATCCAGCCAGGGTCAACCCATCACATATGGTCTTTGTGCTTCAAGACTGTCACAATAGTCGCTGAGCTAATGGTAGGTGCTGCTTGGGTGTCTGTACTAAAGAGAACATAATTCATTCTTACGTCTTTTGCTGCTTAAAAGCAGCAGGTAGACTACAGGCATTTTCTGTCTGCTTGCTTTCTTGAAGCTCAAACTGTCATTAAATTTCACTGGAAAAAACAAGATTGTTTCTGAAATTTATGTATCAGACTTTCCCAGTAATTTCTTCCTTTGTAAATTCCCCACCTTCGGGCTAGCAGGAAATGTCCTTTTTCCTATCATCCTTACCAAGCACCCTCAAAACAGTCCCTTGTTTTGTTTCACTGCATCTGACAAAGCTTCTGTTATCCTTTTCAAGGAAAAGCATTTAGTGCATTTACAATTCTAACATTTAGACCTACAAATATGTGACTTGATCGTCAAAGCTAATTATCATTAGCAGTTCCCTATGATTCCTGAAGGATGTATAGCTGCCTAATCCACCTAAAAGAGCTTGTAATTTACGTTTAAAGATATAATTGCCCATATTAGAGCTAATTGTCTCATCTGTGTATTCAGAAACAAAAGGAGAAAGCAAAACTTTCCTCTGCTCTTTCATTTCAGAAGCCAGCAGTCAAATGCCAAGTTCAGATGTTTAGTGAGTGCTGAATTGCAATCATGCCAATCACCCATGAAGCCCAATGTGGACAGGAGAGATGGGATTTGACTGAGCCAGTCACCTTAAGCGTCTTTTATAATCAATGCAGAGAAAGAGCCACTTAGGTGTGATTCACCTCATCCCGAAGGAAAAGTCTAAAATAAGACAGATGAGTCATGCCCCAGAAATGCCTATTTCTCACCAAAGACTTTGATGGGAGTTGTGAAGGACTACCTTAGATTTAGTTAACTGCATTTCTGAGGGCTAAAGTTGGGTAAGCTGAATCTCATCAGATGTGTCTATAACGCTGCCTACTCACTCTGAGACAAAAGGTATGAAATGAACACAAGTAGAATCACAGAATTGTAGAATCATAGAATGGTTTAGGTTGGAAGAGACCTTAAAGATCATCGAGTTTCACCCCCCCTGCCACAGACAGGGATACCTTTCATTAACAGTGAAAAATTTATGTTCACCAGAGAATAATCATTTTTTAAAATAAAAATTAGATCTTCTTGACAAAGCAAACATTTTTATTACATATTTTTATTGTGCTTTTGGTAACTGGTTATCAAACTACAGCATTTACTTTTGGGTCCTAAGTACTGCAGTAGCAAACTATCCTAGTGACAGCTAACAGCTATTGAGCAGGACTTGAAAGAAGTCTGAACAATAATATAACTTTTTTATTCTAAAAGTCCTTTGGCAACATAATAGGTATAGGCAATGAAAGGGGAACTAGGGGAACGCACCGAAGCAGGTTGCCGCTGGCTGATTACTGGCTGCAATCAAAGCAAAATTGTTGAGAAAAACACTGAACAAGAAAGAAGGCTAGGATGAGCCACAAATACTCCCTCCTAGCTGGGAATGTGCCAGAAAAATACACTGCACACCAGAAAGAGACTAGAGTACTAAGGAAATTAGGTTAAAGCAAAGTAAGGTGGTGAATTTGAACAGTAATTGGGAAGGTTTTCTTTTCACGGTTGTAGGCTGATGGAAAGTGTATTCCTCATTATCAGTTTGATGGGTCTAACAGCTTCTACCACAGTAGCAAGGCAAAAAAATGCTCATAGCATTTCTTCCTATCAGGGACACTGAGATTATATGGCAAATCCAAAGTATTCCTAGAAAACTGGGTTATAGGTCACCATTCATAAAAATTATACCATGCCTCAACAAAGTAAACAGCCAGCAGACATAGAAAACTTAAAAGAAAGCTTCACTTTCTATTTAAAATGCTGTAGAAAAGGTTCTAACCATTTCTTACTACTTTTTAATATACTTTTAGGGATGAAAACAGAAGAGCTCTTTACAAAAAGTGGTAGGGTTTTGATTGAACTGACTAGGAAATTCATAATTTGACCATTGCTATATTAGGTTATGAAAGCCTTCACTGTTTTTCTTCATGAAAATTGGCAATGCAACAGGAAGTAAAAGATAGCTATCCTGATGTATGTGTTTGATAGTAGCAGGGCCAGGGTATGATCTGATAATGAATGACTACATCTGCCAAATATTACATTATTTTGGAATCTGGTACAAAATTCACCCCTTGTGTTTTTTCCCCAGAAGTGCTGAGACTACATGATCTGAAGGCTAACATTCATATCATTTTACTGCGAGATCACATAATATTCATCTCTTTGGACCTTTCTGACTGTGTCCATCTGATCCTAGTACAGCATCTCTAGCAGCACCCGTAGCAGTTAGCTCTTGGACTCCCCCTCAGTGTGTCATAACAGCTGCATTGCTGGTAGAAGAGGGATGAAATTGTGGGAAAATCCTTGGATAACTGGTTGGAACTGGGCTCTACCTGAACTATTATTCACTGAGGATGCAGTAGTCAGCATATGATATGTGCACCTGGGTAGAAATGTATATATTCTTTTTATTTCACTGGTACCAACAACATGGTTGGAAAAGGCCATTCATAAGTTTCTGGAGGAAAACGCCCAGGTTCTGAAACACACAGACATAATATGCACGTGTCTTGGTTTGAGTGACACAGGACTAATTCTGTTCTATTGCTTGGGAAAACTGCACTTTTAGAAGATTCTAGTGTCTGAATTTGTGAAAATATTTACTTTGTAGCCAGCTATGGTATGTGGGCTTCAAGATCTCAGTGTTTCAAGCTTGCCAGGTGTGGGGATGAGGAGAAGCGAGACCCGGGCAGTTGACCCAAGCTGGCCAACAGGATTATTTCATACCATGAACGTCACATTCAATATAAATTAGAAAGTTTGCTGCAAAGTAATCTCTCTCACTTAAAGGCAGCAATCCAGAGAACTTCTGGCCCTGGTGCCAGACCCCTGAGCCCTTCCCTTTCTCCCGAAGCCATAGCGTTGGCAGTGTCCGACATTTGCTGTCCACTGCTGGGAGTGCACAGCTTCCTACTGATAGAACTGGCTGTATATTTTATATTGGTATTGGGATCAATACTGGTTCTTTAGTATTATTAATGTTAATGATTTAGTCTTATCCCATTAAATCTATTTATATTTCAACCATTGTGTTTCCTTGTTTTTCCCTGATTCCCCTTCCCGGGTGGGGAGGGATCATTGGGTGATAGAATAATTGTCTAAACAACAATAAATTGTTGTGGGTTTCTCAAACCATAATAGCATGGTAAGTGTGTCCAATGTCAGCACGCATAAATTACCAGTGTGATCACTGAGTTCCCAAATGCAAGAAGGAAAGGTACTCCTTATGATTGCAGTGGTCATGGCTTCTCTCATGGCATTGGATGTGATTTTTGATGACCTTATAATATTGGTCATGCCACATTTCTAGAATGAGGTATATATTAAGGCCCTTACTAGTGGTGTCAGTTCAGGACTAACAATACATGTAGGGTTTTACATAACTCGTCATAACAATTGTCACAGCAGGCTTTTTAGTACCACAGTGCTGTGCTACAGCTGGACAGCAAGATAGTGGTGCCAACTTCCACCTAGAGATGACCAGATGCTTCCTGACCACAATGAGGCAATTGAAATCAGCGTTGTGTTCCTTAAGGGCCTGTACCACTTCCTAGCATACAGTCAGGAAGGACATCTGCAATCACAGATTACTAGCTTACTGTAAGTCCTTCATTCAGCCTCACATTCACAGGTCCTGGCCCTCATGGGGGACTTCAATGACCCTAAAATCTGCTAGAGGGACAACACAGCAGGACAAAAGCAATCCAAAAGGTTCCTGGAGTGCAATGATGGTAACTTCCTCCTCCAAGTGATAGAGGAGCCAATGAAGAGAGGTATTCCGTTGGACCTCATACTCACCAACAACAAAGGACTTGTTGGGAATGTGAAGGTCAAAGGCAGCCTCAACTGTAGTGACCATGAGATGCTGGAGTTCAGGGCACCTCACGAAGTTCAACAAGGGGAATTGCAAAGCCCTACACCTGAGGAAGAACTCCCATGCTGGGGACCACCCATCTGGAAAGCAGCTTGGCAGAAAAGAGGTGCCCAGTGCCACGACTAGAGGCAATGGGCACAAACTAAAACACAGGAGGTTCCCTCTGAATATCAGGAAACCCTTTTTTACTGTGAGGGTGATCAAGAACTGGTGCCGGTTGCCCAGAGAAGTTGTAGAGTCTCCCACCTCACAGATATTCAAAAGTCACCTGGACATGCTCCTGGGCAAGTGTGTCTCAACGGCCCTGCTTGAGCAGGGAACTTGGTCAAGATGACCTCCAGAGGTCCCTTCCAACCTCAGCCATTCTGTGGTTCTATGATTCTGTGATTCTGTGATTGATTCCCATCTAGAGGACTGAGTGGTGCTATCATTGATTGGTCAGGGTATTTACACAAAATCATCAACATACAGCGGGTCTGAGCATAAGGCTGATGTCATCCGGTGACTCTTCCCTGATGTTGGTATATTTAGCTGAACAACACCTATGAGTGACGTTGCTCAGAACAGCATTGCCCTTCAGATGAACTGGGTACTTAACGTGAATGTTGCTAGATGTGCCTCTCCCTTTGCTTGAAACTCTCTGGAGTTGAGAAATGAGTGCTGAGATGCGTCTGCAACTGTGCTATGAGGGCACTGGCAGCACGGAAGTATACCCTGTTTGGAAGTTCTGGCTTCATAACTCTCGTGATGCCATAGGTGTGACCTTTGCTATTTGCTGCTAGCTTCGATATTAACATAAAGCAACTTTATTGCTACTGTGCAGGATTTACTGGCACATTTTTAGTTACAGTTGAGAGACTTCATTATGCCTCAGTGAACAATGCAGTTCTCCAGCAAGTTGGTATATGTACTTCCTTACACATGGGCCAGAAGACAAACAGAAATGTCAACTGTGAATCAGCTATTATAACCAGAGCTGTTTCTTCATTTTCTCAGCAGTAAAAGTGACAACATACCTTGCCTCTGCAGGAGCTGTGCACAGCAGTGCTGAGAATTGTCACTATTCCCAATTCTAACATTAAGTGTTGAGAAATCTATCTAGATACTGTTCTTGTCTTCCTTTTTTCTTCATTTATAGTAGGATTGTTATCTTCTTAATCATGAGGTGGGGTCTAGCATCACAATCACTTTTGCATTTTTTATCATATCTGCATTATTTTACTACCCCCCAGGCCAGGATCTCACTGAGGCAAAAACTACAAACTAGTTTGTCCACTTCCCTTGCAGAAAAAAATGAAATTCTGGCCACACTAAAATAGATGGGAATTTGGAGGCCAAGGGTTTACTCCAAATGTCTTTACCCCTGCCACTGGAGCTGTACAGCCGAAATACATCTGTCAAGGACAGGCAAAGTGCATCATATTATTGTACGTCTGCCTTACTGTGTTGCTTTGGTAACAAATGTTCCTAGTGATGGTTCAGAAAACCTCAGAATGGAGATCATTGCCAGTAAAATCATTCAAACTAGTGGTTCTTAAAATACAAGGTCTTTCCTGATAGGAATAATTTTTCTTCCCACTGAAATTATTGTCAAACCAGGATGCAATTCAGTTGCATGAACATTGTCGTGATCTTTAAGATGCCCTAAGGCAGCTTGAGGTCTCCAGGGAATTAGAAGAGCTTATTAGGCAGTGCTTTGAGATCGTCAGAAGCATGGTGGCAGAGACCAGGCAAGGGCTGTGCTCTGCAGCAGCCAGGAAGGGTCTACCTAGACAGGCTAGACTGGGATGAGTGAAGGCTGCCACCCAGACAGAGCTTCTGTCATGGTTTAACCCCAGCTGGCAACTTAGCCCCACACAGCCACTCACTCACTCACCACCCAGTGGGACAGAGGAGAGAATCAGAAAGGTAAAAGTGAGAAAACCTGTGGGTTGAGATAAAGACAGTTTAATTGGTAAAGGAAAAGCTGTACATGCAAGCAAAGCAAAATAGGGAATTCGTTCACTACTTCATAGAATCATAGAATTGCTGAGGTTGGAAGGGACCTTTAAGATCATCAAGTCCAAGCATTAACCTAACCTGACAAAACCACTTCTAAACCTTGTCCCCAAGTATCACATCTACCCTTTTTTTAAACACCTCCAGGGATGGCGAATCCACCACCTCCCTGGGCAGCCTATTCCAATGTTTAATAACCCTTTCAGTGAAAACATTTTTCCTAATATCTGATCTAAACCTCGTCTGACATAACTTGAACCCATTTCCTCTTGTCCTATCATTTGTCACCAGGGAGGTCAGCCCCGCCTCTCTACAACCTCCTTTCAGGTAGTTGTAGAGAGTGGTAAGGTCTCCCCTCAGCCTCCTCTTCTCCAGGCTAAACAACCCCAGTTCCCTCAGTCATTCCTCATAAGATTTGTCCTCCAGAGCCCTCACCAGCTTTGTAGCCCTTCTCTGGACACACTCCAACACCT
>VUYV01000018.1:7444355-7467348 GCA_008711295.1 Anarhynchus alexandrinus
GTGTCAAAAGCTTTGCTAAAATCCAAGTAGATAACATCCACAGCTTTTCCCTCATCCACTAAGCAGGTCACCTTATCATAGAAGGAAATCAGGTTTGTCAGGCATGACCTGCCTTTCACAAACCCATGCTGACTGGGTCTGATCACCCTGTTCTCCTGCATGTGCCGTGTAATGGCACTGAGGGTGATCTGTTTCATGACCTTCCGAGGTACTGAGGTCAGACTGACTGGCCTGTAGTTCCCTGGATCCTCTTTCCGGCCCTTCTTGTGGATGGGTGTCACGTTTGCCAACCTCCAGTCAGCTGGCACCTCCCCAGTTAGCCAGGACTGCTCATAAATGATGGAAAGTGGTCTGGTAAGCACTTTCGCCAGCTCCCTCAGTACCCTCGGGTGGATCCCATCCGGCCCCATAGGGCAGGCAGGCAGGTGTTCAGCCATCTCCAGGAAAGCAGTGCTCTGTCACGCATAACAGTGACTCGGGAAGACAAACACCATCGCTCTGAATGTCCCCTCTTCCTTCTTCTTCCCTGAGCTTTTTATTGCTGAGCATGACGTCATATGACATGGGATATCCCTTTGGTCACTTGGGGTCAGCTGTCCCAGTTATGTCCCCTCCCAGCTTCTTGTGCACCCCCAGCCTTCTTGCTGGCAGGACGGTGTGAGAAGCAGAAAAGGCCTTGAGGCTGTGTAAGCACTGCTCAGCAACAGCTAAAACACCCCTGTGTTAGCAGCACTGTTTTCATCACAAATCCAAAACAGAGCACCATATAAGCTGCTATGAAGAAATTTAACCCTATTGCAGCCAATACCAGTACAGCTTCCTATCAGGGAAGCTGCTGACCAGGTGGAGGGCCGCAAAGTCTGTACACCACACTCATAAGTGGACAAGGGTGAAAGCTCCACCTGTGCAAGGTGTGCTGTGGTGGAGTCACTCAGGCAGCAGGTGGAGGAGCTGCAGGAGGAATTCAGCAGGTTACGCTGTATTAGCGAGGGAAAACCAGAAATAGATAATTATTCGAGGTGCTGCAAGAAGATAATTATTCAAAGACTGTGTGCTCAGCAAGCTTGCAGATGACACTAAGCTGTGCGGTGCTATTGATATACTAGAGGGAAGAGATGCCATCCAGAGGGATTTGGACAGGCTTGAGAACTGGGCCAACACAAAGTTCAACAAGGCCAAGAGCAAGGTCCTGCACCTGGGTTGGGGCAATCAGCAGTATCAGTATGGACTAGGGGGTACTGGTAGATGAAAAATTGGACATGAGCCAGCAATGTGCGCTTGAAGCCCAGAAAGTCAATTGTATCCTGGGCTGCATGAAAAGAAGTGTGGCCAGCAGGTCAAGGGAGATGCTTCTTCTCCTCTACTCTGCTCTGGTGAGACCCCACATGGAGTATTGCATCCAGCTCTGGGGTCTCCAGCAAAAGGAAGACATGCAGCTCTTAGAGCAAGTCCAGAGGAGGACGACAAAAATTGAGCAGAGGGCTGGAACATCTCTCCTATGTCGAGAGGCTGAGAGATTTGGAATTGTTTAGCCTGGAGAAGGCTCCCGGCAGACCTTATTGCAGCATTTAAATACTTAAATGGGGCTTATAAGAAATATGGAGAGAGAATTTTTAGCAGGGCCTGTAGTGACAGGACAAGGGGTAACAATTTTAAACTAAGAGAGGGGAGACTTGGATTAGATATAAGGAAGAAATTCTTTACTATGAGGGTGGTGGGACACTGGAACAGGTTGCCCAGAGAAGCTGTGGATAACCCATCCCTGGAAGTATTCAAGGTCAGAGAGGATGGGGCTTTGAGCAATATAACATAGTGGAAGATGTCCCTTACTACAGCAGGGGGGTTGTGACTAAACCATCTTTAAAGGTCCCTTCCAACCCAAACCATGCTGTGATTCTATGATTCTATTAGCCAAGGCATTTGTCTGGGTGGGGCTAGGAGACCTGCACCTTCTACAGGCGAACACCATGGAGGATGTCATAAGGATAGCATACCAACCTCACACATCGGTGCACAGCTATATTTATGCAACTTAATTGCATCCCTGTTGAAAACTTCCTTTCCTCCAAAATAAGTAGGAGTTGGATTTAACCTGCAGCTGTTAAATTTAGGAGTTGCAAGGTAGGAGTATAACTTAGCTGCCTAACCATAGATAGCTGTTGCTATTTGTAGTATCCTGGGACACCCACCTCTTCTCCAATGGCCTTTACAAAATGATGCATGTCCTACGTTATCTGCCAGCTCCATGTGGATGTGACAGATGTGTAAAATGTTGCTAGATACAGAACAGAATCACACCATATGCATTTACAATGGAATTAGGTATGTAGTCTCCCATTATAGTCATGCAGATCTGGTCAGTGGAGCCTGGAGAACAATTTAGCCCTCTCTGAAGTACACAGTTACTGAATCTCTTTCCACTGATTGTAGCAGCTAAACTTTCATTGCCTATAATGGGAGTTTACACACCTAGATCACCTACATGTGGACATTTAAATTTAGGTATCTTAATCTGCAGGCTGACTCCCTCTCTAACTTTAGCTTTGGAAAATACCTTTTGGATGGAAATAGAGATGGGCTAACAGCTCTAAATCTTTAAAAGCATTATAAATTAAGATTGTGCCCCTGCATATATGTTAGCAGTTAGGTTCTTGGACTGTATCAGTATTAATCATACTTGACAAATGGATTTCAAATTCTTATGCTTCAGCATCACAGAAAACATTGTTCTGGGGAGACACAGGTGCACCTAAAATGGAATGAATGCATATAACACATTTCTTATCATCTGAAATTCACCTGTCACTTAAATAATTATTTAGTCTCTAGCTGTGGTCAATGTAGATAAATAGGAACTCCCAAAGGGAATAGATTATATGAAGGCATCTCTTTGAACAACTATTTTAGAGTAGTTCTGCACTTTTAGACAGATAAAATCATTTAACATGAGTCTACCTTTACTGACTTAACTCCTTATTCAAGCTGAGGTTTACAATACAGCTTAAGTGACATCCCTCTGTCACTTAAGATAGGTGCTAGCATCACAGAGTGGTTATTCCAACAAAAGTCAGCAAAGAGGATGCTATTTCCTACGGCTGACAAAAGTAGCTCCTGCCCATAAAGTCCTGGCTCAGTAAACTCAGAGGCACAGTTGGCTGAAGAAATGGAAGAAACAAAATCACAAAGAACAGAAGATAAATCTCTGCAAATGCTGCTAACCTCTGAGTTGACTAAAAGAAGTTAAATAACAGGAAGGTATTATAAATCTTCCCCTGCTTCAGCTAAACTAATCATCTGTACACATTAAGACAGCATTTAATAACTGGTACCCCAGGAAAACTAAAAAATCTACTTGCTGGTGAATGCTCTGCCAACAGCAGAGTGAAGCCAAGATTACAGTGGCCTTTTAACACAGTTACCAAAAAAAATCAATAGCTTTTTATTTTTATTAAATTACTATCAGTGCAGAGAATGACTGAAGTATGTTTTCCATTTAGTCCATAGAATCATATCTGCAAGGAGCTTGCAAATAATTGGATACAGAACCCTTCTGACAGAGCAGCTCAGATATCTCTATTGTTGGAGGGGATGCTTAATGCACTGCTTTCCAGTGGCCCTTCAACAAGGACAAAAAAAACTCTGAGGACTCTATAATTGACTGCTGCTTCAAAAAATTAATAAAAAGCACTGCACGTAGAGAGCAGTTATAGCTATGAATGAACTGTGCTCTCAGTGGCTTTATTCTTCTAGAAAACCTATCAGAATTTCTATCACTAAACAAAGCACATACAGACTCAACAGGGGAAGCAGGGAGGGGAGGAGAGATGTCATGATAATGAATATAAAACATGTTTTATTCCAAATACTACTCTCTTGAAGTTTGAATAACCAGACATCATTAAACATACCCTGAAGAAGTGTAGATCAACAAGATGTACATTTCCATTTTTAACAGAGATTTCCACTTCCATTTGTTCTTTACTGTACACTCTTTTTTCTGGTCCTTTTCACTTTTGCCTTCAAAGCAGTACTCAGAGGGTAAGACAGGATGAAGGACTGCTACAGAATTTCCTGCAAAGAAATCCTACAAGTGCACCTGCCTGACTGTGCTGAGGGAAACTCTCTACCAAACACAGGCTATTTTAGTGATTTTCAGCCTGCCTGGAAAGTGTAGCCCTACACATTTTCTGAAAGTGGCATTACTCCCTGTGCTGTGAATTTACACGTTCCTCTGCAATTTTTCACACACCTCCGGGGTTCCACAGACCCCAGGTAAAACAGTCACCGCCTTTTACACAGGTCACATGAGATATGTTTCTACCCTAGGTACATTAGGGGTCACTGAAACAGGAAGACTTCTCATTCATAATGCATACTAACTACCTAGAGCCATACAACAGGTAATGGCAGCACTAGTCAGCCTCTTTGACTCATCTCACACTAAACACACCGGCCAACAGCAATAGCGTATGTAAGGCAATGCAAGACAGCTGGGATGAGCCCCCCCATACTCAAAGTATCCACAGTGGGGTTGGGTGGGATAAAGAGGGGTGTACTCTTCATGTAGAATTTAAGGGACCCTTTACTCACCTCAATGATCCTGAGTAGGGGGGAGCTGGGAGGGAAGTTGTGCAAAAACAACCAGGAGAGAGGCAATTATGGAAAAACAATAACCTCAGGATGGCTTTTCCCCGACCACAATGCTGACCTGAATATAAACCTCATTTCTTTTTCATAGAGAAAGCATCTCAAAGATTCATTTTACATCTCAGAAAAGTAGAGGTAAGCAGAGGCAAAAGACAGGTGAGACAAAATTTAGTTAGGAATAAAGAAAATATCATTTTCAACCACATTCAGAAAACAACGGAGCTGTGTCTTTAATAATCTCAAGGTACTGCACCCAATGTAGACCCATTCATTCACACTGCCATACAATTAAGTCTGAGAAAATCAACTATGAACAATTCACAAGGTTCATAACTAAGAAGATAAAAATGCCTCTATCGAACAGGCACAAGACTTACCTAATTCTGTATCTTGTCTTCTACAGTAGTCAAAACAAATGCCTGTGGGAGAGTAACAACAGGTCAAGCACATATTATAAATCCTCTTAATCCACCAGCCTCCAACCATTTTCAGCCCAGGCATTTCCTGAGCTGTGTATCACAGCTATACATTTATTAATCTTCGGCTCCCTTTGGACCCATTCAAACTCTTCCAACTGACGGCAAGTTCTCCAAGTCTACTATCTGTTGCCCAAAGAGACATGTCAGCTGATTTATTCTGAACAATGCTCCTGCCAGCTTGACCTGAGGCCCCCTAGATTTTGCTCTGAAAAGTATACAGCAATGGTGATTTTACAGACCTGTATCACACCCTTCCTCAGTTACCTCTTTTGCATGCTGGAAAGACTTCGTTTACTAAAGCCCAGAACTGCATGCAGTATTCAAGACAGAAGTAAACCTTGCCTTTTCATGATGATCTAATGAGGTCGTTCAATTATCTATTATCTATTCCTCTCCTAAGAATTCTTAACTTTTGGTTCTTTGTTTTGACCAGTATTTCGTGCTGAAATGGTATTTTCTTAGACTTGTCTGTCACAACCCTATGATCTCACCCCAGAGTGGAAATTATGTCCTTAAAGGTTTTTTTTATGTAAATTTGTGGGGGAGGGCTTCCTCAGATGCATCACTTCATATATATCTGCATCTACTTTTACCTAAATAAGGGGCCTGATTGTCTATCAACGAGTATTATTAGATTTATGCATATGCAAATACAGCGTGAGCTGTATATGCCATGTGAACATGGTGGCATGAAAACAGAACCAGAAAATCAAACCTTTGCCTTGAATTATGAGAAACTGCAATATATTACTAGCTTTGACTGCACTTAAGAAAGCTTCATATACAAAAACGTTTCTAGAAACAATGATAGTGCAAATACATTTTCTGAAAACTTGTAGTGGAAAGATTGAAATTCTTGTATTTGGAATAGCTTCCGGATGGTCCCACAATAGGTCTGTGAATAAACACATGAATAAAAAATTAGTACCAGTTTACAAAACTGATGACCTCTGAAGAGGAAAGAATACTATGCAACTTTGGTGACCATTAGCTTTGAAGATGTCAAATGTTATAGGTTTGGCTATGCTAACTATTCAGGAATATATTACAGCTATTATAATAATTCAGAAAGCTATGAAAAAATTTAGTGACTCAGAAGAAATCATTACGTACTTAGAGTTTTTAAAAAGCATGTACTAAATCCATCAGATACATTTTCATTGAAAACCGTGTCTTGTTTTGTCTGTGGTATGGCATCATGATGGCAATAAGGAAATTATAATATTCATATCAAAATGATTAGTCATAATTGCCCAAGCAGTCCATAAAGTTTGCAGGATTAAGCAATGCCATGGGCAATAAATTCTATCGGGTTTTCTCTGTGATTATAACTTCTCTGAATATCTGAAAATGTGCCTTTAAGATTTTTACTTTCCCACCCTCATCTTCAATCTCCTGTAGGAAACATCGCATTGTTCAGCATATCTAAATACCAAAGTATTGAAATATTACAACTTAGAGGGTACACACTATAAATGAAAAGCAATTTGTGGAAAACAAAGCAATTCCTAGTCACGTAGTATTTTTATTTTATCTGAATAAGAAAGGCTAACACAAGGAGATATCATAATTTCCAGTATAATTTAATCTTGTAACATAATGCTTTGCTATGCAGTCAAAAAGAAAACAAAAAACAAACAACAGAGCTAATCTTAGACCTTCTCTACTGATGGAAAACCATTTAAATCCTTTCCACAGAGATATTTTAAATGGTATTAACATGAACCCAAAGAAACCACCACTTATATTAAAAGATAAACAAACTGAGGGAGTGGGAAGGTGATGCATCACAAAGAAGGAAGAGGCAAGCTGGTGTTTCACTAACACATGGGTTTCATGTAAGAGTTTTTCTTTCCCTTTGTGTTCGTTTCTATGGACACGTCTGTTTCTTCTGAGGTGGCTCGGCACTACGTGTACTTGTGAGGAGACCTAAGGCAGAGGAGGAGACCATTGAAGAAGATGGCATATAAACAGCAGCACTTCAAGGCCACACCAGGCCTGGCTGGCACCACTGTCATGGGGGCCTGCCACCGGGTGCCACATTTCAGCAGGAGCCCAAGCCCAGGCCCTGTCTGATCCCAGTGGCCCCATCCCCGTGCCCGGCCTCACACCCTGGCCCCCAGCCCAACTCCCAGCCCCGCCTCGGCATGGCCTCCTCCCTGCTGCTCGCAGGGCCCTGGTGGGGCTGCTGGCATGGCGATGGATGTCGTGTGAGGTGGGAGGAATTAGAGGAGCTTGTTGTGGCTGAAACCAAGAGGCTGGGCTGAAATCTCCATTGCTAGTCTGTTTTCCAATGTAATTAAATGAATTAGTGATTAAAATCCTCTGCCCAGGCTTGCTGAAAACAATACAATCTGTTTTATAACACAGCCTGATGTTTACGAAATTCCTTCCTCTAAAGGAAATAATACCCAAAGCCATGCTAACATTTGCTAAGGAATTAACAGCTAGACATGGCATGTTTTCACTGAACGTATTGGAAGACACTTTCTTGGAGGTACCCAGCTCACAATGTTGTAGCTAGATTACATTAAAGCACATGCAATTAAAAGTGAGAATTGGGAAAAAAAAAAAGAAAAAAAAACAGAATTCAAGGCTCACTGGAATAACCTGCCACAGCTTGTCAGCTGAACAGAAACACAGGCTACAGAGGCCTCTCTCTGATGCTGTTGCAGACCCTCATCCACTCTGCTTCTTTATAGGCTACTTGTTTCAGAACGACCTCCTTCTCCCAGGCCATGGCAAATCTCTTTGCCGATGCACAAGATGCCAAAAATTGCCAAAAATATGCAGTGCAAAGGACTGCAAAGAAACACATACACAAAAAAAAATGGTGCACGGGAAGAAGGCAGAAGGGCCCAAGGAGTCCCCAGCTCTTCACTTTGTTCACCACCATGCAATCCATCTTCATGAATTTTTAAGCCTCTTGGGTCTCACCTTGCTGCTGGGCTGGGCTGAGAGCACACACACAGCCCATTCCTTCACGTCACTTTACACAGGATAACATGAAGCTGCAGTAACTCATACCTGTGCCTGCACACTGCAAAATCCAGGCAATAATTCGCAAGAACAAGTTGCCTGGCGAGGGACATCCCAAAGAATCAGTAGGATGCATATCAGTGAGATGTGGCCTATATTTTCTTGGATACAAGGACAAAAATATTCATAGTAAGTGGTCAAGCACCGGGACAGGTTGCCAAGACAGGCTGTGAAATCTCCATCCTCAGAGAGTTTCAGAAGTTGGATGGAGAAGGCCCCAAACACGCTGCTCTAATCTCAAAGGTGACTCTTCTCTGAGCAGGGGGGTGGACCACATGGGCTCCAACTTTCTCCAACAATTTCAGGAGGAAATGTCCCTTTCCTCCTGAATTATTTTCTAATTCAACATAGGAATGGGCTGGTGAAGTTGTAGGCTACATCTACACCAGGAAGCAACTTCCTGGAGGAATACTTCTGGGGAGCTGAACTAAATCATCTCAATTATTAGAACAGTCCCTGGCATTGTTTTGGACTGCCTCGGCTAGCAGTCTGCCAAACCATTCACAGGCACAGCTGGGGAGACAGCACATACCTGCAGACACTGTCAATGAACGGTTTGTGTGTAGCTACCTTTTGGAGGCAGCTGAAAGGTTTCAGCAGTCTGGACAGAACTTTTTGCATGCCATTTGGCACCAGTGCCAGAGAACAGTCCTGGGCACATTTATTTACTAGTTTAGAGTAGCCCCAGTGTAGGAATTATGCACATATTTCTAGGAGTCCTTCCCAAGACTTTGAAGTGGCACTGCCTTCTTTATCTAGAATAAATAGATTTTTTGAGCTTGTCGCAGGATGTTACAGTCCATAGATTCATTACTTCTTTTCTTCTTTGAGCAAACACCCTGTGCCTCTCTTTTAGTGAAAGACTCAGAAAGTTCGGCACACGTCACACTACAGACAGGTCTAGCACTGTGCAAACACCACAGACTCAGTTGCTATTCTAAAAGGGCACAGGATTCCCCTAAACCCTCTAGTGTATCTGCCAATCCAATGAGAATATCTCAGATATTCCAGAGCATTCAAAGTGATGTTAAGATCTCCTGTTTATGCAACTGGATCCCAACCTTGGTTCTAGAGACACTTGGTTCCAAAAGACACAACAGAATGGGAAGCATGTTGCACGAAACAAAAGGGAACGAGGCTATCCAAAATGAAGTGCAGCAATGTGCAAGGAAAACTGTATGAAGCAGGAACTGTTTAGATGGAGAGACCCCTTTTTGACTATACAGTTGTGAAGAACAAAGAATATATCTCAGTTCTTTGCCAACATAATGCTGTAGTGTAGCATTAGAATAAAACAATAATTTTATTGGATCTTGTTATTCTAGACAGGAAAATGTTTTATTATCCCATCCACTAACCAAATGAAGTTCTCCTGTGCTGTCCTGCAAAAGCGACTTAAACTTAAGAGGTACCTTTGCTGAGATGCAAGAAGAGACAGACTTCTGCCCCAAGGAGGGAAAAGCTATTCCAGTGTCCTTGAGCAGGAAGCAGCAGCCATCCTGGCTGAGAAGCAGAAATATTCATGCCACTATTCTGCAGACAGGATTTGTCAATAACTGATATGCAGGCAAAGCAAACGATCGCAAAATAGATTTGGCTCAGATTAAAACAAACATATTCAGATTCCTGCCAAAACAGGCAGTGTTAAACATTCTTTTCAAGTCTAATGACATATTCCATGAAACCCCAAAAGCAAATGCTTTGTTTTTAAGCACCTGTTAAGAAAATGAAGGAAAGGACAGACTAGATTCACAAAGCTGCTGCTGCCTCACTTCCTTAGCTCTGTCCCAGACTTCCTCCAAAATGCCTCAGCTCTGCTTCACCTCTTCACCAAGGATCTTTACTTTGATTCATCTCTGCAGGAGTGGGTTTGGTTTCCTTTCACAGAGCAATGCCCAGAACACCAGGTTTGTTATTGATAGGGGACAGGACTTGCTCTGAGCCTCCCTTTTTAATAATCTTCCACCTTACGTAAATAATTAAAGGTCTGGTGCAGCAGCAGTTAACACCTTCCAGGTGAGTGCCTAATCCACCAAGTGAGAGAGATTTCCTTCTTTATGCTCTGCTTTTTGAACCAAAGTTTGTTTGTTTTACCTGCTAAAGGGCACTGAGTCCCTTTTCAGGAGAAATGAGAGAAAAGCACCCCTTTCTTTTGTATGAGTGATTTGAGTGGATCACCTAGTTCTGCAGAACTTTTGTTCTCACATAACTGGAAAAAGACAGTCTTGGAGTTGTGTGACATTCTATGTGAAACAAGAGAAGATCTCCTTACCTATTACATTATGGTATTGCTATAACTGTTCTTTTGGCCCATTTTTATGTTTTTATGTTCTACTATAGAATTATTGAGCCCATGGTTTGATTAAGTAATTCAACAGGGGGTAAAGTGCCTCTAAATTGTCTATGAGGGTCCTCACTCTTCCAGCCAGCTATTAACTCAAAGGAAATATTTTCCTTTTCAGTTATGCCTTAGATAACCTGTAAGTGACCTTTACAGTTCAATCACTTAATTATTTTGCATTTCTTATACAGCCTCAGGTTTATCCATCTGCATTACAAAACCCACAAAGACATTTTTGGTTTCCCAGTCTTTAAATGCTATTACTCCATATCACACAAAAGTAATGCACCATTTAGCATCACTAAAGTCTATAGAAACAAGGAACTCCTTCTAATTGCATTTTTAAAAGAACAGCTTTCAAAGGAAATGAAGTTGGTGAGAAGCATGAGATGTAATTGGATAACACAATTGCAGCACACCACACTGCAATTCAAGAAATTCCCCAACTCAGCCAATATTACCCAGTAATTAAAAATATCAATCACTTCTGCATTCCTTTGTCATGCAGGGACAGGTTGAAACTTTCGATACCTATATTCCTGGAGGTATAAACCACAATACCCATGGTAATGTTGTCTTGAGTTTCCATGGAAACAGTGTTTATGGTATTGCAGTGTTATCAGGGAAAAAAATGAGTTATAAATAATAAAGAGGCTAATGTTGTTTCCCTTGGTCTTGCTGAACAGCTTCAGGCACTGAGACAGATGAATTGGATAGAAATGGAAGACAGCAGCTGTAACACCAATGCTTATTATCAGCTGTGCTTTATTACTGGAAAGCCCACATTACCGCTAAAGCTTCATAATGTGATGGTGCCAAATTACCTTTTATTAACCATTATAACCACTAAAGATCTAGCTTCCTTAGAAATAATTGGCTATGCTATTTTCACTCTAGTAATTTGCAGAATTCTAACTTGTCTTTTCAAAATTATTCAAACTCGGTTTGCATTTTGCTCATGTATTCTCTGTATTTCAACCAGAAGCAGATTTTTGTTTGTTTATACCTCCTATTCTGGATTCCCAATGGCCTTACAGAATATCACTCTTACAACTACTTTACTTTTGTTGATATGCAAAACTCTACATCAATATATATTACCCCAAAGCTAGGCAACTCTCCCTTGTAATATAAATGGGTTACTTTGTAGAAGCAGTGCTTTTTATCCATTTCTGTCATGTTATTTGGTAAAAACAAGTGGGCCTAAGCTATGGCACACTCAAATGTTGGTACGTAATTGACCCAGCTGTCAGAACCTCACAGCTCTGAGCACTTTCTATGCTCTATAATTTTAAGAACTGGTGCAACAGGGATTGCTCCTGTGAGATGTTCGGTATCGTCAAGCCTTGCTGAAGTCATGGGTAATTGAAAGCACTCCACACTTCGCAGGAGGCCTTCAGGACCATGTTCACATGGAGGACTTAATCACTTGAAGGAGGAGGTAGGCACCCGTATCATAAATAAGCTGAGCTACTTGCCAGCTAGCATTCATCTAATGCAGAGGGAATCTATCAGAAGAAGTTTCACCGTTGTAGGACCCAGTCTGGAAAAACAAGTGAGAAGAAAGGACTGTATCCCTTCTTCCCCACTGCTTTAATATCTTATTATGCCTTTAGAAGTGTCCTTGTATTACCAGTGCTTCTACTTGCAGTGTGAGGCCCAGGACCAAAGTCCTTCTGTATTTCAGAAAAGAGATTTTAAGACCGGTCTCACATTTCTTACAAGAGTTTCTTAATGGCTGCTTTTAATTGTTGTTATGAGCGAGGTCTCTCTTGAGATCTGGCAAAGTTAGCCCTCTTTGCAAAAATGCTTCAATATTCTTTGGACCCAGGAGACAAGGGCAACTTCATCTGCTTATTAGAACATTCACCCCTACAGTTACGGTGAATGCAATTAATGAAATTGCTATATCCACCTATATAGCCACGTTCTCTTAAGTTTGGATCCCATTTCAAACTTTGCAATTCAGTCTCATTGTTTGCTACTCTTGATCTAAACAATACTTTGTCTAAGGACTCAACCAGTTACTTATGGATTGTAAAAGAAAATTGATTCAATTTGCATATCTTAAGAAATGTGGAGACAGGCTTAAGTGCATAAAGGTTTCTTTGCTGGGTCTGTAGCTGACGGCATGCAATAGACTTCAGTTATTAAAGTTGCTTTCAGGGAGAAACACAAAAAACAAAAGGGGAAACAGATTCTCATCCTGGTGGCAATCCCTTTCCATGAGAAAGCTGACAAGAGAGACATAAAAACACTTCAGGATGTGCAAGTGCAAGACAACAAGAACATCAGCACAAAAGCAGCAGCAGCAGCAAAGCGCTGCCACAGCAGCTTCGGCACACCCAGGTGACAGCTCGCACAGCTGCAAGTGAAAGGCAGCCAGCAGTATTACAGGGTAAGGGCTGCAGAGTCGCAAAGGGAAGCCCCTGGGTATCGCAAAGTTTCAGGCGCTTGAGGAACTGCAAAGCAGTTTAAAACGTTCAGGGGAAAAAAAGGCCTAATGCTCAGAAGGGGACCCGAGAGCGGCATTTCTGTTGGCAGTGTGTATGCTTTATTTGCATCACAACTTGATGTGACTGGTACCTGACTTGTGAACTCCTTACTAGCTTTCCCTACGGCTGATTGAAATTCTCTAGCAAAAGTTTACAGGCAGCACTGATGCAAGCAAACTCTGCACCAAGTTACAGTGATTCATTCAGATGGCAGTGGAACACAGGGGCTTCTTAGCAGTTTCAGAACCCGTTATAAGTATGCATTGAACAAGACAATCAGATAGAAACTTGTCCCACATAGACACAAAGACACACATTTAGTTCCACAGCTAAACTATTAAAAGATCAGCTTTAGAACTGTAAGCTATACGTGGTCTTTCCTTCCCATAGGTACAAATTAAATGAGTGTTCCTAAATTGCATTTGCAAATATTTGCATGCACATGCACAACTTCCTTAATTAGTCAACTTCATGTTTCTTCAGAAACATAGGCTAGAAACTTGCGTTTGAAAAGTTGATGCAGTGAAGGTGAGAAAATTTATGAACTGCCTGGCATTAATGTACCTGACTACAATGATCACAAGTTTTTCTAACAGCTCACTGAAATCAATGGATTGTTGCAGTCCTCCTTTTGCCTTTAGCAAAACCCCAGCTATAGCAGTAAGAGGTTTCTGCCTTTTCAACGTAGTGATTCCATTTCATTGCTCACAGCAAATTAAAAATATTTTTATGAATGTTATTTAAAGGAGAAAATCAATAATGATTCAGACTCTTGGCCTCTTCAGTGAATTGTCAGGATTCTTTTGGAGGATTATTACATTGGCAGGAGTACTTAGCAAATCTATCAAAAATATGCACAAAGCTTTCTCACCACAATTTATTTTTTAAACAGATGCCAGATTTGTGCTCTTATAGCCATATCCAGATGCCTAAATTTGGAAATGAAAGATGCACGTATCCTGCAGCTTCTGCAGAAGGAAAAGAGAGGCAAGAAGTGCATTTTTTTTCTTTTTTTTTTTTTAAGTCAAAGCAACTTGCTACCAGGAATGCCTAAATATGGATTTAGGAGTTGAAAAGATCATCATCAGAAGAAGACAGGCTGGTTTCATCAGCAAATATATGTATTTCTGCTTTTCAGAACTGTAGGATTCCAGTTCCCCTTTTAGTATCCAGTGAGTGGGCCTGGACAGATATTTCACTATGTGGATCCTCAGGTGCCCTTTGCCCCTTTCTAAAAGAAATAAGTGGCAGATGATAGGCATTTCCCCATGTCTTAGAAGGAGCTTTCCAGTTACTTTGCCATCTCCAAAACTAGCATTTTTTTATTGGGCTTAGTGCCAGACCTGTGATGTAAGGCTCATGGAAAAGCCTTAGTTTTCAGAGCAGATAGTTTATAATGTCATCAGATTAAATGTACTACCACGTCTTTTAGACAGATGACAAAGAGTTTTTCTGCAATCTGTGCCATCTATTTCTGCATGGATTTTTACTTACTAAAGGTCATAGAAATTTAAGAAGACAGAGTTAAAATTTATTTCAAATCTTTAAGGTCAATATATTTTCTTTCAACAATGCGCAAAAGCAAGATAGCTCAATGGCGGTTGTAATTATGTAAATTATTTCTATAGCATATAATATTTGGAACTCGCTATCTGAGTTAAAGAGGGAAAACTCGACTTCTTTCTCCAACAGTAGAGCTAACATACTCTTGTCAAGACTGTTAGTGGTATCTTGGAGCCCTCTAGCTCACAGTTCTTTCCTGATATTTTGAGATCTATTACAGCACTGCTAATTGTGTTTTGAAACATTGATTTTAGGAAAGAAATGGAGTGTACTACATTAGAAAGCATTTGAGCCTTGGCAAAAATATACTGCATATACTGGAAATGAAGTCAAGATTGACTTGTACTTGTACCCATGGGGAAAGCATAAACACTTGTTAATTATAGAGGAAGCTAACCACCGAGGTAGCTGGGGACACAAATTCATATTTCCAAACAAAGAAAACTAAACATTTGCTTACACAACCCTGCTAGAAAAAGGGCTGTGCAGATCTCTCTGCATTAAATGAGCTATCTCAAAGGATATATCTCAAATGAGCTATATCAAAGGAGGTGATTCTGCCCTTCTACTCCACTCTCATGAGACCCCATCTGGAGTACTGCGTCCAGCTCTGGAGTCCCCAACATAAGAAGGACATGCACCTGCTGGAGCGTGTCCAGAGGAGGGCCACGAGGATGATCCGAGGGCTGGAGCACCTCTATGAGGAGAGGCTGAAAGAGTTGGGGCTGTTCAGCCTGGAGAAGAGAAGGTTCCGGGGAAATCTTATTGCGGCCTTCCAGCACCTAAAGGGGGCCTACAGGAGAGCTGGGGAAGGACTTTTTACTAGGGCATGTAGTGATAGGACGAGGGGGAATGGCTTCAAACTGGAAGAGGGCAGGTTTAGATTGAACATTAGGAAGAAGTTTTTCACTTTGAGGGTGGTAAGGCACTGGAACAGGTTGCCCAGAGAGGTTGTTGAGGCCCCATCCCTGGAGGTGTTCAAGGCCAGGCTGGACGTGGCCTTGGGCAACCCGGTTTAGTGGGAGGTGTCCCTGCCTGTGGCAGGGGGGTTGGAACTCGATGATCTTCAAGGTCCTTTCCAACCTAAACCATTCTATGATTCTATGATCTCCCCAGGGCAAACGAACCCAGCTGGCAGCCCAGCACCACTCGGAAACGCAGGAATGAGAAAGGCTGATTGAGTGGGAAAGCATAACCTTGTCTTCTCATGGCCAGCCCCTTCACAACCCTTCGCACCACCATGGTGAGACCACACTGCCACATCCCAGCTCTGCCTGCATACTCGTGAGGTGATGAAGTTTCCTGCAGTCCTTGTATGTCTTACTGTCCTCTCCAGTAAAAGAATAGTGAACTGGGTTAGGCAAGGAAAGCTTTTCAACAAGCTTTAGTCTGTGGTCACGGGAGGACTAGGTAACTCATTCAGTGCTGCTTACCCAGCGTGTGCTTTTGCCTCCATGTTAGCCAGGCTGCTTCTTTTGGGCGGCTTGCACTCCCAGTCCTTCTTCCCCTGCCAATATGCATGAAAAATCCTGGCGCCATTGCAAGCCCCAAGGGCTATGTCCATAGCATGGCCTCAAGCACCCATCCCATTTAATTGTTAACTGTTTTCCACACGATTTTTACTTGTAGCAGGAAACCCGTAAGAATATGAAGCAGCTTGTCTGATAGCTGCTGAAATGCTGTTTTTAGTGACAATCTATACAGCTATGTTAGAGGCAGTAAATAGAAAAGAGTCTGCTGCGCCTCTTTGATCATAATTGGAATATAAATAACTGTTTGCTCTAGTCAGATACATTCTGTGCAGTGGACATAAATTAAGATCAGAAAAATAGTAGGCTTTGAATGTATGAGGAACAAATGCTTGCCTAGTACTAGAATGGTAAAAGAAGGGATTGAAATAAAACTGACAAATTATTCTGTGTTGTTGTATATGCTAAGTGAAAATATGGAAGGAGGTAGAGCTCTGGCTCAATGCACAGATCTCTTTGTATAGTTATTTGTTTTCTTATTTATATCATTCACAAAGGATTGTAGTGCCTAAGATTAGCGCAGCTACACAAAGCAAAGCCTTGCTGCATTAGCACATGACTTATCACGCTATCTGGGCTGAACAGGAGTGAGTCTGATGAACTGGGTGAGTGAAAACCCATTGCATCAGCTTATAGTGGTGGAATGGGCAAACCCCACATTGCGTTAGCTTGAGATAACTCTGGGAAAACTAGATCAGTGAAATTCACCTGGTTTAGCATGTGTGTTCCGAATGAGCCAGGCAGGGCAGCTGAGTTTAGACAGCAAGAGATGTATTCCCTGGTTCCCAGTTTTTATGAAATCAAAACTACACCTGTATTCCTATTGATTGAAAAAGGAGGTGGGGGAGTAGGGACAGAAGAGAGAGATGAAGAAGGAAATGAGGGAAATAAATAAAGGTCAAAGACTAAAACAAAAAATATTCAGAGGCTCACAGAGATGGAGAGGATGCAAGGAAGGTTTACCCTCAGTCCAGCTGATAAATGATATCTCAAAAGGGAAACGTGACAGGAGTGGAAAGATTGTAAGTCGACACACAAGGGCACTGTTAATAATTTATTTCATTGCCCTGTGTTTTGTTTTCAAAATTGCAAACGCTTCTCTTAACCTTCACTTTGACAGAATAAAGAAAACTGATTCCTTTTATCCCTAAGTCTCACCTATTAAAAAAGCCAACTCTGAATGAGATGACAAGCAAAAAGGTCCCCCATTCTTCTGAGAAGTGAGTTGAGCAGGGTGAACAGGCAGACTCACAGAGGGCTTTTCATTCAGCAAGCATTGGGAAAGCCTAGAAAATTGAGGCACGCATTTCACACACCTCTACAAAGGCTTGTCTGGGTCTGGGAACACTGGCACTCATGCTGTCAAGATAAATCCCTTCTTGCAGCTGATAGGACAGACCTGAAGAGCCGCATAATGTCTATGAACCACAGAATTAAACACTCTCAATACCCATCAGAAACAGAATACGTTTTTCTGAGCTATGGACAGATACAGCTGAGCAAAGCCCAGCTCAGTGCAAGCATCTGCAGGAAAAAAGGCCACAAATCACCCATCTAGTTTGCTTACATCTATCACCAGGATCATCTGTAGGTATCTTTCAGTAGGAGGCATATACCAGCTCCCCACCATTACTTCTTATGTGAACGTTATTCAGCATGGGATCAGTTCCCTTCCAAACTACAAGTGACTGCTTGGTAAGAGTACAGAGGCAATAATATGGTTCTTAATTAAAAAAAAAAAAAGCTATATAAATAAATATTGAGAAATAAGTGAAGGGAAAATTAGTGATATGTTCTACAAACATTAAGGAGAAGTTTGTATGCACAGCATCATTTTTTCAGTACAGCATATCTTAAGTATCCAGTAAGATTCTCAGATGACCTTGACATATTGTATTGGGTTTACATGGCAAGGTGTTGGTAGTGGGGGCGGTGCAGGGGCCCCTCCTCTTTGAGAAGAGACCAAGAGCTGCACCCGTGTTAGCGGGCTGCAAGATGGACCCACCGCTGAGCCTTTGTAATAACATATTTAGGAAAGGGTAAAAAATGCTGCACAGCAGCTGTGAGTATTTTGGAGTGGGAAAAAATGAGGGAGAAACAGCCCTGCAGACACCAACATCAGTGAAGGAGAAGAAGTAGGTGTTCCAGGTGCCATAGCAGAGAGTCCCCTGTACCCATGAAGATGACAGTGGTGAAGCAGGTTATCCCCCTACGGTCCATGGAGGACCACAGTGGAGCAGATATCCACCCTGCAGCCCATGAAGGACACCACACCAGAGCAGATGGACGTGCTCTGAAGGAAGGGGCAGCCTGTGGAGTGCCCAGGCTGGAGCAGTTTTTCTGGCAAGACCTGTGGCCCATGGGGGACCCATGCTGGAGCAGTCTATTTCTGAAGGATTGCATCCCATGGAAAGGACCCATGCTGGAGCAGCTCTTGAAGAACTGCAGCCTGTGGGAAGGACCCATGTTGGAGCAGTTCATAAAGGACTGTACCCCGTGGGAGGGACCTCACAATGCAGCAGGGTAACAGCACGAAGAGGAAGGAGCAGTAGAGACAAAGTGCTATGAACAGACCTCAACCCCCTTTCCACTGTGCCACTCAGGGACAGGGAGGTAGAAGAGTCAGAAATGAAGGAGTGAAGTTGAGGCCGGGAAAAAGTGGGAGGAGGGGTTTTTAGTTTTGTTTTTGTTTCTCACTGTCCTACTCACTATCCGTTTTTAGCTGGCAAAAATTAAATTAACCTTCCCCAAGTCGAGTCTGTTTTGTCTGTGACAGTAATTGGTAAGTGATCTCCCTGTCTTTATCTTGACCCATGAGCTTTTTCGTCTTATTTTCTCCCTCTGTCCTGTTGAGGAGGGGGAGTGAGAGAGCAGCTGGGTGGGCATCTGGCAGCCAGCCACGGCCCAATGCACCACACATTACTAATATAAGAATACTAAAGAAAAAAAAATAAAAATCTTGACAAAATATTGGCTAAGTCATAATTTAAAACTTGGTACCATCAGAAAAATGTATGAACTTGTACTATAGCACAACAGTGACTTGGTTCTCCAAATTAATTCTGACTATGCTCTTTAGGTAGTCCAGCAGAGTCATTCATTCTTTGGGATATCAGACGGGGAAATGAGTTTAGGATTAGATTAAGCACCCACCAGAAGTGACTAATGTTGCATAAAAATAAATCTAGAAATATATTTTCTTGATTCTAAACGTGGCTTAGTGATAAAGCCTCAGAAATTGCAGCTTGGGGGTGGGGGCGGTCATTATTTCCCCTCTCCATTAAAGTAATCATGAGACTGCTATGAAAGCTGGGAGCATTGCCCAGAAGAAGGACTTTGCTTTCAAGTGAACTTCATAGGTTCAGGGAATTTGAACTGAGCATAACATTTGAGGCATTAATTGGAGCACTTGTCAAATGTAACATTTTTAGTGCATGATGATGTCTTCATTAATCATGACGATACTATGCGTATGATAGCCAAAATGGAAAGAAAAGCTGAAGAGACCAGATTGCAATTTCTTCAAACCCCCCACAGGAGCGAAGAGCTTGAGAATTTGGGCTTTATACTTTCCAGTTTGCAGGATGCTAAGAAATACAGGGCCATGTCCTAATTTTAGATGTGCTTTTTGGGCTCCTGCTGCTATTGTCATTGGCAAGCACACTTCCAAAGTTACACTGTGCACCTCTGCCTACTTATTCATACTCGGTGGTGACACAGAAGGCAATCAAGTTAAAATTAATTTGAGTTTTTACACATAAGAGAGGTTGAGTCTTTTCTTCCTCCAGCAGAAATATGATTAAGTTTTTCTATTTCACTTTGTCCTACAAACAGGAGATATCCATAAATTATAGCAGCATAAAGGCTTGGCCTTTTCACATCCTGATAAAGCAGCCATTTGAAGAATGTTCTTCATTTCTTCAGCCCATTGAAGAGATGCTCTGCTTTTCCCAATGGGTCCTTTGACTCTTCAAACTCACTCTTTCAGTTTAGTTGCTTACCTAATATGACATTGATGTTTTCATTTATCTCATTTGTGGTAAGTGAAAGGTCTTGTCAATAGGGATTTGGCACATCTTAAAGTTTCAGTAAGACTTCTTTTCCTTTTTAATGAAATCATTTCCTAATACTCAGTCTTTTTACAGTGTCACGTTGAGCTGACAAAAAATTGTTTCTTTTCAAGGTTTCAGAGACTTTTCCCAAGGTAGCTACAATTCAATCAACACCAAAAATAGTCTTGCAAAATGTTTTTGCAATTTTAAAGGGCTAGAGGTCTCAGTGGCTCCTTGCTATGATGTTAGAAGGTGAGTCAGAACCTGTAGCTGGAGTGTGCTAGATTTAATTATAAAAGAACTTAATGCATGGTCAATAAAATTCTTTTAAAGGTTAGCTTGTTCCAATATGCTTTGTACAAAGTATTGCAACTGAAACATATAACCTCTTGAAAAGGCTTGAGAAGGAAGTTGCCTGCTAGAGTGAGTAGGAACCATGTTACTTACGGGGAAACAGATGCAGCTGTAGAAACAGGGAAGTGACTAGCCTTTGTGTCCAGCATTATCATGGAAAATGTTGCCAACTGGTGCTGGTTGACAGTCCCGTGACAGTGAACACCATCATCGAAGCTACAGATGATTCTACTGGGAGCACTTGGAGGCCTGTCCACGGTGACCGTGGGCTCAGCTGCAGTGGCCCGTGGCTTTCAGGGGGAAGGGTCATACCATCTGCATCTACACCAGCCAGGGGGACTGCCCCAAGGCAAAGACCAGAAAGGAGCAAAGGGACCGGGAAAAGAGGGTTCTCTGTCTGGCACATCAGGTAATGGGTGGCTTCCTTGCATACCCCAAACTGTCTTTTCCTGTCATGCATTGTCACCTTAAAGACATTGTCACGGATCAGTGTCAATGTAGCCAAAAAGATTAACGAAAACATTTGATGACTTATTTAAGATCATATCCTCAAAGAAAACATTCACTTTTCATCTTTCTTCAAGATACTTTATAGTACTTTACTGAATAATAAGCCGTGGAAGCACTTTTACCTCAGTTACAGAGGCATCAAATTGAAGCACAGAAAGGCCTAATAATCCCAAACCCAGGAATCTGTTTAGGATCTTACCTACTTGATTTCTCAGTGCCCTAATCCATGCCCCATCCTTCCAGCCACACTGGAGTTAGTTCTCTGTATACAACCAGATGTAGCTTTGCCGTTGTCCTTCGCAGCAACCTAATTCTAGAGCTGGCCACAGAAGAGGCCTAGAAGCCTAAGAGTTAATGACTTCATATAAGTTTATGGCCCTAACAAGACATTTCACCATGCATAAGTTATTGCCGCATGCAATTCTAGTCTTTATTTACAGAGTATGACCCTAGTGATCATTTTAGCACATTGTACTAGTTCAGCTCTCATTTAGGACACCTCCTCTGCCAGGGAGAAACCTTAGGGGGAAAATTTTTCAGCTTCTTATGAAATAAATGAGCTTTCTGCTGGAGGCAAAAGAAGAAGAAAAGGAAAATATTTTGACATTTTTGTAAATACATATTAATTAACAAATTAAATTAAACTCAGACTATACGGCTCATGGGCAAATAATCTCCGGTCTGAAAATCAAAGGATGCCTTTGAAAACTTTTTGTTATATGTCAGAAGTTGAGCACCCATCACACCCCAAACAATGCCAGAAACCAAAGGGAAGGCTGGTCCCACTGTTCCCATCAGCGCCTAGCTCTCACCACACAAAGGAAAGGTGAGTTCAGAAGCTGCTACTCAAAATGGAGGATGTCCAAGACGCCTACTTGTTCTGGGGGATGATAAGGAAGCTGGAAAAGGTTGTGACGGGTTGTCTTTTTTTTTTTTTCTGGGGAAATAGATGGATATTGAAGTGCTCCAGAACAGAGTCCCCAGATCAAGGTCTGGTAGCAGTCAGTAAATGATAGGCCAAATCACCATTTTATCACCCCATTTTGTTTAAGATTAAACATAAGCTATCACCAGTTCTTTATTGTGATATAAACACATGCCTTATAGCTGATCTGACAGATGGTACTTGAGCATAGCAGTTAAACTGGCTGTGCTTATATGAATAGTTAGACATGGCAAACAGTCTTTTGCATTCTTCCAACACGCACAGACTGTTTCTTCTTTGATAAACTCATATGCTAAAATAAAATATATGTCAATTTGCTGTCTGGATTTTCCATCTAATCAAATTTGGGCATAATGGCAAGTGCTTTTCCACTCAAGATAACCAAACTACCCTCATTCACTCTTTGCAACAGATCACAAAACAGACAAGATTATTTTTGAGAGATGCTAGTTCATACTCTGAGAAAATGGCTTGGTGAGATGTTTAACAAATTGGAAGACTTTGTACATTTTGGCTACTGAGTCTGTTAGTTAGGATATCAGGAACAATCTGTTTTACTATGTCCCTACATTCTCATTAGTGGCCAGATACTTCCCAGAGATGTACCAGGGCAGTTCTTATTGAACCAACAGGGGCTGTCTGCATCCAGGGGTAGATGTTCTTCCATCTTAGAAACAGTAGACTTACAGAGAGGGAGCCATATCTGGGTATGCCAAGCCTTGTGTGGGAAGAGTCCTTGTCCATGCTATAATAATTCAAAGGCACAAAATTAGACAGAGTTGTCTAATTTGTTCCGGATTTGCTTGAATGTTGGGAATGTCTCAAAGAGATACACATGCTACTCATGTATTTGTCCCCAGAATGGTTGGCTGCTTTCATCATTATTTAATCAAAGCAAAAAACATCACTAATCCAAAGAAAGAGAAGCAAAAAATAACAGGAGAAATGTTACATCTCTTCTTTGTGGGTGTAGAGCCAGGGATGTTGCTACTTTAAACCTGTATACCTAGTCCTGATGCAAAAAAAAAAAAAAAAAAA